>ML299343.1:0-12629 GCA_005239495.1 Nicotiana undulata
TTGTCTTGCCTAACCTCACCGTTAGGTGCCATCACGACCTGAACCGGGTTTTGGGTCGTGACACTTATTCTTGGAAAGAATCAATCTCTTTCCAAGGATCAAATCTCTTGGGCTGGCAAATCTCTTCAGAAATCAAGTCTCTCTCAATGTATTTAAACTCGTCTCTATACCTTAGCACACATACTTTGATCGAACCAAATACCATCTCTTTGTTCTACTGCAAACAAACATTGTAGCTCTACTAGATCTGTTGTGTAACAAGTTAGAGAAGAAAGAGAGAAAAACACTGGTGAGGCATTGTATTAGAGAGAAATGAGTGTCGTAGAAACTGAGTCATTGGTGTAAACTACACCACTTATTGTGTACTCGAGAATCATATTCACTGAAAGAGAACTCCCTTCCAACCAAAGGGGACTGGACTAGGATTCACGTTGAATCTGAACCAATATAAAAATTCTTGTGTCTTTAATTCCTGCAATTTACTTCTACTCTTATACTCTGCTGGTTTTATTATCTCGTTATCGTATCTAGTCGACTAATTAGAAAACTAGTCAACTTATAGGGATCAAAAATTAAAAATAGTCAATTCACCCCCCCCCCCCCCNTGCTTAACAACTTGTGAGAAAAGATCATGGCAAACCAAGTCATTGTCGGAGCACTCTTACAGGAAGGAGCATCACAAGTGAGGCCACCATACTTCAATGGACAACGTTTCTCCCACTGGAAAGTGCGTATGGAAATATACGCAAAGTCTTATGATGTTAAGGTATGGAGAGTTATCAAAAAGGGAAATTACCCACTACCGGTTGCTGCTCAACCCTCTGTTGATCCTGAAAATATTGATGAATACACTGAAGAACAAATGGCGGTTGTGCAAGTTAATGCAAAAGCAAGGAATCTGCTTTACAATGCTATAAATGGTGAGGAATATGAAAAGATCTCCAGTTGTGATACAACCAAGGAGATATGAGATAAACTTGAAGTTAATTATGAAGGAATCAACAAGGTGAAAGAAACTCACATCAATATATTGGTCCATGACTACGAACTTTCCAGATGAAAGAATGATAATCTATTGAAGAAATGTTTGCAAGATTTAGCAAAATCATAAGTGATCGAAAAGCTTTTCGCAAACCATACTCAAGTGGTGATCAAGTTAGGAAATTTTTTAGAAGTCTGCCCACCACTTGGCAGAAAAAAGTCACCCTTGAATCATAGGATCTGAACAAATTGTCATATGATGAACTTCTAGGAGAACTCATAGCTTTCGAAAAAACTCACCTCAAGAAAACAAATCAAGAAGAGAGAAGAAAACTGTCGGGTTCAAAGATACAACTGACAGAACAAAAAATGACATTGATGACGACCCTGAAGCTCTTCAAGAAGAAATTGCCATGGTATCAAGAAATATGGATGGTCTAATGAGAAGATACAGAAATACCAAAAGAAGCAGAATACCACCCAGACGAACTAGGCAATATAATGAATAAGACAAGAATGATGGCAAATGATATGAATGTGGAAGATTCGGGCATGTTCAAGCTGAATGTCCTGAGCTTAAAAGAAAAGTCTCTAGAGGATTTAATAAGAACAAATCATTCGGAAGCTGGAGTGATGAAGACAGTTCAGAACACGAAGAAATAGCAAACCTATGCTTTATGACAATCCTAGAAAACAACATGAACAAGCTCTTAGGATGCTGGACAGATGAGGACATCTCAGATGATGATTGCAAAGACGATAATGAGAATTGTTTCATGGCACGAGGTGAAACAAGCGAGGTAAGACCTTACAATTGTGAAAGATATAATGAATTGCAGGATATTCTTGACCTTACTTTGAAAGAGTCTCAAAAATTGTTGGATGAAATAAAAAGACTCAATAGAGAAGTAAGAGACTGGAAACTCAAGCTTGAAGTATGTGGAATTGAACAAGATGTACTTCAAGATAAGTATGATGGACTGCTAGTGCAACTTAATAACATGCGCAAATCCACCAGTCACAGTTCTACAAAGTCCAGCCAGGCGACTTACAAGTCAACTGGAGAAGGACCAGCTAGAACAGAATCCACTAGTACTAACAAAAATGGGAATTCCGAAAATGGATTAAGTCCCACGTGTCACGACTGTAATAAAAGTGTACATAAGTATTCCTTTTGTCGTTTTCGTAAATCAAATGTCTCAGGATGGATTTGGAAACCCAAAAATAATCCTGAATCTAGTAATGCTAACCACAAAGGACCCAACCAAGTACCTAAAAGGAAGTAATAATTATGTTTTGCAGGAATACCATAGAAGGAGTCGCAAAGGAAAATGGTACTTGGATAGTGCGTGTTCCAGTCACATGACATGTGACAAAAATCTGTTTAAGGAAGTTACAAAAATAGATGGAGGAAATGTCATATTTTGTGATGACTCAAAAGGGAAGATAGTCGGTACTGGAACAGTTCCTTTAAACAACAACTGTGATATCACTGAAGTTTATCTCATAGATGGGCTTAACTACAATCTTCTGAGTATAGGTCAACTATGCGATTCAGGATATGAAGTAAAGTTCAAGAAAACAGGTTGTGCTATTGAGGACGAAACAGGTAAAAGGTATGGAAATGTCTATATTCTTGATGGTTTTGAAAATATAGATGGTCATATCTGCTTAACATCTATATCCGATGATCCTTGGTTATGGCTTAAGAAACTTGGTCATGCAAGCATGCATTTGATATAAAAACTTTCCAAGCATGATTTAGTTATTGGTTTACTCAAACTCAATTTTTCTAGAAATCATGTATGTTATGCATGTCAAATTGGTAAGAAACTAGAAATTCTTTCAAAAGCAAAGATGTTGTATCTACCTCAAATCCTTTGCAATTACTTTATATGGACTTATTTGGACCTACAAGAAATGCTAGCATAGGAGGTAAAAGATATGCATTTGTTATTGTTGATGATTACTCACGTTTTACTTAGGTAATTTCTTTATCTCACAAAGATGAAGCCTTGAAATTTTTTGAGATCTTCTATAAAGGTTGAAAGAGAAAAGGGTATCTTATTACCACTGTTCAAAGTGATCACGGAGGAGAATTTGAAAGCAGGGCATTTGAAGATTTCTGCAATGATCAAGGATACACTCACAACTTCTCTGCTCTAAGGTCACCTCAACAAAATGGAGTTGTTGAATGGAAAAACAGGACTTACAAGATATGGCGAGAATCATGTTACTGGAATATTCACTGCCAAATCACTTCTGGGCAGAAGGAGTTAGTACAACTTGTCACATTCTTAATTGATGCCTCATAACACCAATCCTGAAGAAAACTCCTTATGAACAATGGAAAGGTAAACGACCCAATATAAGTTATTTTCATCCTTTTGGAAGTAAGTGTTTTGTTCATAACAATGGTAAGGACAATCTTGGAAAATTTGATCCAAGAAGTGACGAAGGTATTTTTCTGGGCTATTCTTTAAATAGTAGATCCTTTAGAGTTTATAATAAACGTACTTTGTGTGTAGAAGAATCAGTACATGTTGTCTTTGATGAGAATAACACTCGGGCCGAGAAAGAATTCACTGCAGGTGATGAAGATCAAACGCAACAAACTCAGGAGACAAGCAAATCTCAAGAGTCGATCAATAAACCTGATGATATGAAAGAGTTAACTAATGAGATCAGCAACAGTCAACCAAAACAACTAAAGGAGTCGACTACTCTGGTAGTTTGTCCAAATGAATTGAGGAGTGAACCAGAGTATCCTAAAAAATGCATTATAGGGGATCCAAGCGAAGGGATGAAGACAAGAGGAGCTCTCAAGAAGAAAGCAAATATAGCATTGATTTCACAGATTGAGCCTAAGAAAATAGAAGAAGATTTGAAATACTCAAGCTGGCTGCAAGCGATGCAGGAAGAGCTAGATCAATTCGACAAAAGTCAAGTGTGGAAACTGATTCCCAAACCTGAGAATGCCCCTATAATAGGAACTAAATGGGTTCTCAGAAATAAGTTGAATGGGGATGGAAAAGTTGTTAGAAACAAAGCTAGACTAGTCGCTCAAGGATACTCTCAACAAGATGGAGTCGACTATGACGAAACCTTCGCTCAAGTAGCGCGACTGGAATCTATAAGAATTCTCCTTGCATATGCATCCTTTAAAAGATTATGGCTATTTCAAATGGATGTTAATAGTGACTTTCTGAATGGTTTCATTTAAGAAGTGGTATATGTAAAACAACCCCCTGGATTTGAAGATTTAAAGTTCCCCTACCACGTGTATAAACTGACCAAAGCACTATATGGACTAAAACAAGCTCCACGAGCATAGTACGAAAGGCTTAGCTCATTTTTCATTGATAATGGATTTACAAGAGGTAAAGTAGATACTACTCTGTTTATCAAAAGATCATCAGAAGGTAATCTCATTATTCAAGTTTACGTTGATGATATTATTTTTGGCAGTACTAATCCTCTTCTATGCAAGAAATTTTCAAATCTTATGCAATGAGAGTTCGAAATGAGTATGATGGGAGAACTAACATTCTTTCTTGGACTCCAAATTCAACAATATGAAGAATGAACATTCATATGTCAAACAAAGTATACCAAGGAGCTGATTCAAAATTTTGGTATGAAAAATGCCAAAGCTATTAGCACACCTATGAGTCCCTCAACAAGCCTTGATAAAGATGAACATGGAAATCATGTAGATGAAACTAAGTATCGTGGGATGATTGACTCTCCTATTTATTTAACTGCTAGCCGACCAGATATTATGTTTAGTGTATGTAATTGTGCCAGGTTTCAATCAGATCTTAAAGAATCACATCTGACGGCGGTAAAAAGAACTATTCGATATCTTATTGGAACTGTCTCTCATGGACTATGGTATCCTCGTTCTAACACCTTTAAGTTAGAAGGTTTTTCAAATGTTGATCTTGCAGGTGATAAGGAAGACAGAAAAAGCACAAGTGGAACATATCAATTACTTGGCAAAGCATTGGTATCTTGGAACAGTAAAAAAAAAGGATCATTTGCATTATCCACGACTAAAGATGAATACATCGCTATTGGACAATGTTGTGCACAATTATTGTGGATGTCTCATCAACTTGGTGACTATGAATTATTTTTTAAGCCTATACCAATTTTCTGTGGTAATTCTAGTGCTATTTGTCTCTAAAAAAATCATGTGCATCATTCTAGGGCAAAGCATATAGACATCAAGCATCATTTTATTAGAGATCATGTTCTTAAAGGAAACATAAAACTATCTTTTGTTGGAACTACTTATTAGGCAGATATTTTTACTAAGCCTTTATTAGAAGAAAGATTTTTCTTTATAAGATAATTACTTGGAATTGTTTGCATTAATCATTAATATTAGGACCTATGTGCTATTATTTTTTGTTCTTTATGCCTAATGTTTTATTTCTTTTATTAATCATTAATTGCGCCACTGATTTTCCTCAATTTTCACATCAGTTTCAGAGTTCAAAGAAGAAATGCTGGAAACAATCTTTATGGTTTGTTTTGATATCCGGTAGGAATAATAAAAAAAAGTCTAGGTTAATCATCATGTTTGATCAACTAACACCCCTTCCTTTTCTGAACTCAACCGTCAGAAACCCTCTTTTTAATGCTGAAACCTTCTTTCAATCTCCATCGTCCCCATCGCCTAGAAACCCTTCTCAGAAGATTTCTCAAACCAAAAACACTTCAATGAACAAACACCCAAAAGATCCTTCTGCCTCCACCAAGAAGAGTACTCGCTCCAGAGCAAAACCCCATTCTCAGCCCCCATAACAAGTAGACCTAGGGTCCGACCATTCTGAAGGTTTTGCCTCTTCTCATTCTGATTTGTCTGATCATTCTCACACCTTAGGATAAAAATCTTTGGGAAAATGTCCTATGGAAGAACCCCCTATTTCCTTCACTCCAAAGAAGTCAAAATAGATCTTTCCAGTTCCCTAGAGTCAGACCTAAATGTAACGACCATGTCAGTCGTTTTGAGAGATAGAACCCCGATCCCCTAATAACTACTTTTCCCATGTCTATTTGTTCTTTTGGGACTTTTTGGAACGTTCAATTGTGAATTTCGTAGAGTTTTGGGGCGCATAGTCCCTATATATGAGTTTAAGCTTTAGAAATCGGGCCGTAGTGAGAACTGTGTGAAGACGAATCCGGAATGGAATTTCGTCAACTCCGTTAGCTTAGTTGGATGATTTCGGGGTTAGGAGCGTGTGTGGAATGGTTTTCAAGGTCTGTAGAAGATTTAGATTGAATTGGTGAAAGTTAGAATTTCGGCGATTTCAGCCGATAGGTAAAATTTTGATATCGGGCTAAGAATAGAATTCCGAGAGTGGATATAGGCCCGTATTGTCATTTATGACATGTGTGTAAAATTTGAGGTCATTCAGACTAGTTTTGACGTGTTTCAGCAGCGGTTGTGGATTTTGAAAATTTCATAAGTTCTTAGGCTTGAATCCATGCATAATTCCTGATTTTGGTGTTATGTGATGTGTTTTGAAGGATCGGCCAAGTTTGAATGAGGTATTATGACTGGTTGGTAGGTTTGGTTGAGGTCGCGGGGGCCTCGGGTGTATTTCGGATGCTCAACGGGCATTTTTAGCATTGTGTGTTATTGCTAGTTTTCGAGTGTGAGTGCAGCAGATGTTTGTTCATTGCGATCGCGAGTGAGGATCCGCAATCACGTAGTGTATATTTTTGGCCAGCTGGTTTGTGCAATGCGATCGCATAGCCTGGGCAGCGATCACGTAGGCTTGCTGGGCTGGGGTTGGGGAGTTGTTCAGTGCGTCCGCGTGAGATTTGAGTGCGAACCCGTAGGTTCATCCTCAGCTTGAATCGCAAACGCATGAGAAAAGGCTGCGTTCACATAAGAGAGTGAGGCAACAGTTGGGCGCGTTCCTCTACGTGAACGCAAGTGGTATTCCACGTTCGCGTAGTGCATTTTCCTTGGGCGCGTGTGTTTACTATACACGATCGCAGCTGTAGGTACGCGATCGCACTATGTGTTTACCTAGGCAGATTCTTAAAAACCCAATTCAAGGGCTTAAGCCATATTTTCATATTTTGAACTTGGGAGCTCCGGAAAGTGCGATTTTTGGAGAGATTTTCACCTTGGCAATTTGGGTAAGTAATTCCTAGTCGGTTTAGACTAATTTCCATGATTATACACTTAAATCCATCCTCTAATTTCGAAATTTTGGTAGAAAATTGGGGAAATTTGGATAATGTTCTTAGGCCAAGTTTTTGAGTTTTGATCGAGATTTTGGTATCCGATTCGAGTAATTCTTGTATGGTTAGACTCGTGAGAGAATGGGTGTTCAGAATTTATAATTTTCATTCGATTTCGAGACGTGGGCCCGGGAGACTTTTTGGGCAATTTTCCTAAGTTCGCGTATTTGCTTCGAACTAATTAGCTATATTGAATTCTTAAAGTGATATTTACATTATGTAATTGAATTGAATAGATTTGGTCCATTCGGAGTCTGGTACTCGTGGCAAGAGCGTGGTTTTGAGTTGAGTGGAGCAGTCGAGGTAAGTGGCTTGCCTAACTTTGCGTTGGGGACTTCCCCTTAGGTTGTTTTGATACTATTTGTTGTATGGGCGCCGTGTACGTGAGGTGACGAGTACGTACACGGGCCATTGTTGCTAAAATTCCATTTTTCCTATCCATGCCATAAATCATTTTACTCTTAATTCACTATTTAATGTGCTACTTGTGTAGTTTAGATTAGGAGGAAGCATGCCTACCTGTTTAACCTAAATTCCTTATTTGATACTATGTGCACCATGTTAGTTAGTCTTTATCTTGATCTTGTCTGTCATTTGTTCCTGAACTATTTAAATACACCTTACCCGGCATTCATTCGCATTGCATATTTAAATTGGGACTACAGATGTATTCCAGGAGCTTTCCCCATGTACTGCATATTTAAATTGGGACTACAAACGTATTTCAGGAGCTTTACCCATGTACTGCATATTTAAATTGGGACTGCAGACATATTCCGAGAGCTTTCCCCCTGTACTGCATCTTTACATTTGGAACTACGGGACGTATCCCGGGAGATTCCACTGTGTAATACGTTGTGCTGAGCCAAGGGCTCCCTGTTGCTGTTTTATTTTTGGATTATTGTTTTTTTCTGCTTACCTCAGAATTTATATCCTTCTGTACTACTTTAAATTATTTTACTTATAAAATCCAGTAAAGCCTTAACCTGACCTCGTCACTACTTTACTGGGGTTAGGCTTGGAACTTACTTGTTACCAATTGTGGTGTAATCATGCCCTTTCTTGCACATGTTTTTTCGTGTGCAGATCTAGGTACCAATACTTAGTTTCGTGGCTAGGGGTCGAGTAGCTGCTACGAGGAGACCGCGAGGTAATTCTGCCGCGTCCGCAGGGTCCTTCGAGTCACCTTCCACTCTAGATTTAGATATACTTTTTTATGTATTTTCCTTTTCGTTGTATAGAGCTATTTTGATATAGAGATTGTGGCTTAGAAGTGACATCCCGAGTTTTGTGAGTTGTGTCTGTATATGCCAAGTGGCGGTATTTTATTTGATAGATTATTTTATTCTATCTTTATTTCATGGTTTTTATTTAATATCTTCCGCAAATTTAGGCTTACCTAGTCTTAGAGACTAGGTGCCGTCACAATATCTTTCAGAGGGTAAATCAGGTCGTGACAAGTTGGTATCAGAGCATCTAGGTTCATAGGAGTCACAAGTCACAAGACGATTTATTAGAGTCTCGCGGATCGATGCGGAGACGTCCGTATCTATCTTCGAGAGGCTATGTAACTGTTAAGAATAATCACATTCTTTGGAATCCCTTGTCGTGCTAGTTACTGTCATCAAAATTCTAAACTCTATTGTACACTTGCTCACAGATGGTGCAGACCCATAACGAACGTATTGACGATCAGGCTCCTGAGCCCCCAGCAAGAGCCGCCAGAGGCAGGGGTAGGGGTAGAGGACGATCACACGGTGCAACCCGAGCACCAACAAGAACAGAGACGGAGGAGCCCCCAGCAGCTACCGTTGGAGGGGCATAGGAGGTCCCTACTATTACTCCAGCCCTCCAGGAGACTTTGGCTCAGTTCATGAGCACCTTTAGCACTCTAAGTCAAGCGGGACTACTCCCGATAGCTCCAGCTACATCCTAGGCCAGGGGAGGGTCACAGAATCCCGCAACCCGTACTCCTGAGCAGAGGGTCCATGTTGTTTGACCAGTTACAGGGTGCCAGGGTATTTTCCAAGATTGACATGCGCTATGCTATCATCAGCTGAAGATTCGGGAGCCGGATATCCCGAAGACTACCTTCAGGACTAGATATGGCCACTATGAGTTTCTTGTCATGTCTTTTGGGCTGACCAATGCCCCAGAGGCCTTTATGCACTTGATGCACAGTGTGTTCCGCCCTTATCTTGATTCCTTCGTCATTGTGTTTATTGACGACATCTTGGTATATTCTCGGTCCCAGGAGGACCATGAGCAGCATTCCTGAATTATTTAAATACACCTTACCCGGCATTCATTCGCATTGCATATTTAAATTGGGACTACGGACGTATTTCGGGAGCTTTCCCCCTGTACTGCATCTTTACATTTGGAACTACGGGACGTATCCCGGGAGATTCCACTGTGTGATACGTTGTGCTGAGCCAAGGGCTCCCTGTTGCTGTTTTATTTTCGGATTATTCATTTTTACTGCTTACCTTAGAATTTATATCCTTCTGTACTATTTTAAACTATTTTACTTATAAAATCTAGTAGAGCCTTAACCTGACCTCGTCACTACTTGGCTGGGGTTAAGCTTGGCACTTATTGGGTACCAGTTGCGGTGTACTCATGCCCTTTCCTGCACATGTTTTTCGTGTGCAGATCCAGGTACCAGTACTCAGTTTCGTGGCTAGGGGTCGAGTAGCTTCTACGAGGAGACCGCGAGGTAATTCTGCCGCGTCCACAGAGTCCTTCGAGTCACCTTCCACTCCATATTTAGATATACTTTTTATGTATTTTCCTTTTCGTTGTATAGAGCTATTTTTATATAGAGTTTGTGGCTTAGAAGTGACATTCCGGGTTTTGGGAATTGTGTCTGTATATGCCAAGTGGCGGTATTTCATTTGATAGATTACTTTATTTTGTCTTTATTTCATGGTTTTTATTTAATATCTTCCGCAAATTTAGGTTTACCTAGTCCTAGAGACTAGGTGCCGTCACGATACCTTTCGGAGGGTAAATCGGGTCGTGACACTAAATTTCTGGGATTCTCCAAATAGGGACTTTTTCAACGCCTTGAAAGACAAGCATGTTGCTCATGGGAGGGTAGTCGACCTTGATGACATGGAAGCCCTAAATTGTAAGGTAAAAGATCTTTTCGTTTATCAAGGTGGTCAAAGTTCTTTTCTGTTCCTCCGTCTAAAGTCTATGAACCCCTAGTGAGAATGTTTTATGCAAATCTTCGCTCTAGTAAGTCTGATAAGTTGGAGTCGTTAGTGTTAGAAAAGCGTATTGTTCTTGATTGTGCCGTGTTTGATTCAAATTTTTAGTGTAAGTGTTCTGGTTTCCCCATGCTTTTCAAAAACTCCTAGCCCATGATTTTGAAATTTCTTTTGATCAGTCTAAAAAGTGTATTGCTGAGTGTCCATCTGAATCTCTCCCAAACCAGTTAGGCCCTAGTGATGTTAGTTTCGAAACTTGTGTTATGGCTTACATTGTTGCAACCGCTCTGCTCCCTCGTAGTGGCTCTTTCTCCATCTTCTCTCAAACAGACACCTTGCTAGTCAGCTAGAGACTTAAACTTCTGCCCTTTTATACAACTCTAAATGGGTCTCAAAACTCACACATATCAGAAAATAACCAACAACTTTCAGCAATCATTCACAGACATTCTTTCACAAGATTTGCATATTGATAGGCTTAAAATCAAGCAAAGAATCAAGTAGTGCCGAATAGGCTTCAACAACAACATAAATAAAGATTTTGCATATGGGAATGTCATTTATAGTAAAGTGTTACATACCTCTGTAGAGAAATTAATCAAAAAAAAAAAAAAGACCTGACCAAATAAATATCAGAGAAAAATGAACTTTAGGAATCAACAACAGAGAAAACCACAGCAACAACAGTAAAACCCAGCAGTATTAACTCAAGGACTGACCCATTTTTCAACCCAAAAAAACCACAACAAACCAGTTTTGAAGTGAAGAAAAACCACAACTATCAAATCGATTTTCAAGAAGAACTACAGCTCGGAGAAGAACTAATTTTGGAGTGATTTTCTACTCATATCCATATTCTTAGTATTTCAGAGTAATGAGTTATTTTCAGAGCAATCTTTCTACTGTGTATGGTTTTGAATTTTTAGATGTCAAAAAGGTGTAAAGAAATATGTGTCAAAATTTGTGTCTAGAGGTCTCAAAAGTGTGTGTAGAATTCTCTCAATTCTGTGTAGAAACTTGTCTAGAGGCTGCTGAATATCACAACTTATTTATAAGGGGATTTAGGGCAGCATCCTTTTAGCATATTCCTTATCATGTTTAGGCTGAAATAGTACATGTACAACTGTCAAACCTTATGCTATTAGACAGCTGAACCTCATTCTAGAACATTCTACTAATTTTCAGCCCTTATCCCTTTTTAGATTTACTATTTCACCCCTAAAATATCTGATTTTATGATATTTTCTAATTCTAGAAGTTTCTTGGGTTGATACACCCAAGATTCTTCAAATGTAATTCCTAAACTAACCCTTAGTACCCTTAGAATTACCCCTTTGGTTAATCAAGGTTAAAAGGTTAGGTTATTTATCAAGTGTAAGCTAATTTCATTTTAACTTAGTTTGATTAATTTCATAGCTAAACCTTTAATGAAGTTGGAAGACCAATCTTCTTTAAGAGGTGAGGTTAGATAATAATTAATCTAGATTAGTTAGTTTGGGTCCTTAGACTTAGTTAATGACTTATCTTAGTTGCCAATTTGACCTTAAGTAGCCAAGTGTAATTGACTTCTAATGATGAGTTAATTAGGTTAATAATTAATCTAGGTTGTTTTGTGACTAGGAGACAGTTTGCTTAGGATGATTCAATGTGCTAATCCAACCTAATAATCACAAGCTAGGTTAGTTGTGACTAATAATCAAAGCTTAGGCAACAAAATCAGGGACTGATTATCCTTAAACGACACATGAGAAAATCATTGGTGATCTATAAACATAAATGCCATTATACTGTTTTTACAAGAAGCAGTAGTAACAGTAATCAACACATGAATTCATTGACCTAAAGATTCGAGTAAACAACTAATCAATCATGCTCGTCTATGATAGAAATTCATTAATTAACATATATAGACAACTCAATGATTCAGTTTAGAGAAAAAAAATAGTAAAAAGAAAATATGGAAACCTAAAATTATATTAGTTAATCAAACAATTTGTAACTAAGTTGAAACATCATTTGGGAGGGAAATAGACAGAAAACCTATGAACCTTAAACAATTAATCCAAAGAAGAAAGAAACAGTGATTAACAGGAGGATTTTAGTACTAAACTAGGCGATTTAAAATAATTAAAGGAGATAGGGGGGGGGGGGGGGGGGACCGGCCAGCGG
>ML299343.1:12745-30976 GCA_005239495.1 Nicotiana undulata
GGGGGGGGGGGGGGGGGAGGTACCAGTCAGTGGGACACGTTTGACAGATTCTGGTGACTCACCAGAATTTTTGCTGGACTCCGGCGGGCAAATGACCCAAACCCGCATGAATCGATAACTCTCACCAAGAGCTATCAACTCATGTAGGTGTGAGCCATTGGGAGTCTTCGAATCGGCAGGTGTAGGATTTTAGGGTTCTGAACTTCTTAGATCTAAAATTGGAGGGTTTTGGGTGATTTTTTTAAGAAACTAATAACAAGACGGGGTTGAGGGGAGGACGAGGATTAACTGGTAAAAAATTGGGGCCATTTGGTTGAGATCCGTCGCCGGTAGGCGATCTCCGATCGGCGGGGCAAGGTGGGAGATGACGGAATCCGATGGGGTTAGAGAGACAGACGAGAGACAGAGGGGCTTGGGGGTTAGGCTTTGGTAGATGAGGGGTAGGGGGGTTTGGAACAGTTTTATATTAAATGGTTGATGAGTTCCCAGCCGTTATATCTTAGGAGATCAACGACTGGGATTGATTTTAACTTAAACGGGGTCGTTTTGGGGTGGCCTGGGCTGGCCGGGTAATGGGTCGATTGGGCTGGGTTGCTTGAGTTTATAGAGACAGGTTTTGGGCCTGGGCAAGTTAGCCCAGGTCCGATTTTAATATTCTTATGCCCAATTAACAATAATTAGTTAATTAACATTAATTCCAATTAAAATTTTAAAAGGTAACAACTATCTTTGACTTTGTTTTTGTCCAATTATAAACTAATTGATAAATTAATTAAGAGTAAAAATATTTGATTTGATACTCCTAATCATTAGAGAATAAATTCCACAATTTGTTAGAAAAAAAAATGATTAAATTAAGCAGTTAATCGCTAAATCTTTATTATGTCAAATAGTCACATTTTCGTTATTATTTATTTCAATTAGTTACAAATAATATGCTAGTTAACTCTAATTCTCATTTTTATCTAATTAAAAGGGAAAATTGATTGATGGCGGATTAAAAGATGAAATTATGAATTAACACTTGCAATTTTTGAAGAACAAATTTATAATTTTCCAAATGATTGAGGTCATGTAACCTTAAATTATTCATAAATATTAAAAGGTAAATTATGGTTATGCAATACAAAATTAATTCAAATAGCACCGAAATTCAATAAAAAATTATAAAATTAATTAATTTATTAAATTTTATAAAAAATATATGATAGGTAAAAAATCACATGCTCACAATCACCAATAAAGGTATTGGTCCAGTCTTCTTCGATTTAAATTATTTCTGCCACTTATGGTGGTTTCTTTATTACTAAAAAAAAGGTGTATTAAATTGAAAGGAAACTTCCAGATTCAGGTTTTGCTCATATTCATTGGGTAATGTAGTCAAAGTCGTCATAAACACCTCACGCTTAGATTTTGATCAGTTTCATCAACTTGGGGTGAGTGTTCAAATCTCTTTACGTGAGAATTAGTAAATATACACGTTAGAACAATGATTTTTTTTCTGTTTTTCACTTTATATTCGATATTCGTATTAAAGTCCGATTATATTTAAATTTGTGCCGCATAGAATTCCACTCGGGGGAAAACATTCCTTACCAAAAACTTTTCCACACTCGGAGCTCGAACTCGAGATCTTCGGTTAAGAGAGGAGCAGTTCCATCCACCGCACCACATCCTTTCGTGTTTAGAACAATGATATTGTTCAACTAAACATTAATAATGAATACTACATTATACTCCCTCCACTTCAAATTTTCTCTTATGTCTTTCTTTTACACGGTTTCAAGAAATATTTATCGGAATAATTTTTTTTACTATTTTACTCTTACTTATATCTTTCTTTGAATATTTATTCTGTTATATCATCTCTATCTTCAAGAACAATTACTATTAAGAATAAAATAAAATAAATAATTAATTTATTTTGATTTTTAAAATGACAAATAAAATAATTTGAGATAATTATTTTTAAATAAATAATCTAAGACGAAGGAGTATGAACGTTGTCATTAGTACTCAAACAAATTGGGGAATTATTGGGAGGCATTATAAAAAACTTCAGTAAGCGTGTTAAAAGCAGACTATTTAAGTGTAAATTTTTTTTCTAGAAAATGAAGTAAATTATATTTACTTCCAAAACTTTGAACTTTATGATCCTAAATATATAAAGTTGCTTATTCTTCAAGTATATTAATAGCTTGTGTGATTAAACTAATAAAATCAGATTATTTGGAAATATATTTTTTTTCAAAAATATTTCTCAAAAAAATATTTCTGATGAAAAGTAATTTTTAATAAATTTAAAAAATATTTTTGAATAACAATTAGTGTCTACTCAAACTTTGAAAACGTACCTGTAAATAATTTTTTTCTCAAAAATATTTCAAAAAAGTATTTTTCGAAATAATATAATCTTTCGGCTTCTCAATACTACTTATATATTTTTACATTAAAAGCACTTTTTCAATCTAAAATTTTTACGAAAAACCTGAACTTTTGACAAAAACCCTTTTAACCTCAAAAAATATTTTTGGTCCAAAAAAGCCTTTGCCAAACATGCTACGAGTTAAGCAGGACGAAATGAACCCATGCCAAGACATGGCAAAGCATGGAAGCGAGTCATGTAAGTCACGTGATGCACCAGCATCCCACGTTGTCCCTTCTGTACCTTGGATAAACAAAGGAAGAAATTGTTGATAACAACGTGGTACTTGTATTGGTGCATTGAGATGACTCATGCAACGTAGCTCTGTATATGGTTGCCACTTGTAACATCGTCCTTTACCGTAGCACGTGAGAAGATATTCATCCTCTCGAAATTTGCGATACAATCATTCTTGCGCGATTCTCAATAATTGAGTGCTCCATCTGTTTAGCGAATCTATTTGATTTGACACTAAATTTTTTTATTTTTTTTTTAAATTTATCTTGAATCACATATATTTTGTATGATTATAAATTATTTTTAAACAAGATCAATGGTCATTTCTTTTTTTGCATGAATTAAAAAGTAAATAAATTTATGTGAATTGAAACGGAATGAGTAGTTAATTAAAAATAATTATGATTTACTATATCTTTAATTGCTCAGCTCCAAACTTGATTACTTTGTGTGTTTGAGAGTAAAGTGCGTATGATACTGCAATTTTACAAATTTCTTTAAACATTTAAAATTAAAGCTTTATTTAATTGTTAAAGAAAGACATTATTAAAAAACAAAATGCAAATTAAATTGATATACCTTGGTTTGAAATGAAAAAAAAAAGTGCGGGTGATACTCATCGGTTTTACCATATTTGATTATACAAGAAATTTAGTTTATCATCCAAAAAATTATAATCTTAAACACATTATACTATTAACAATAAAATAAATTGAACGACAAATTAATTCATTAGCGGTTTACTCGCGAGATAATTAGGAAGAGTAACAACCATATACTATATGACAAACGACAATACGTCCAAAAATTGCATCAAACATCCACATCTTCGCCGCCCACCGCTATAACCCTAAATTGTCCTCAGCTCTTTTGCTTCCCCTATAAAAACCCTCTCGTATATCCATTAACCATTTATAACTCTTATTCCAACCACATCATATAACTAAGTAAACATTTCTTAAATCAATCAAAAAACAACATACACAATGATGAATTTGAACCGCGTATTTATGGCTGCTAGTGTAGCCGTAGTAAATGGATATTCAGATCATGGCGAGAAGTGGAAATCCGATGCTTCTGATGTTAGGCTATTCTCTGGTTTTTTGGTTTCTGATCTTAGAGCTGGCAGCTTCAGTGGGACTGGTGGAGTAGTTGGGGAGACGAAGAAGAAACAAACTGATGACTCGTTACGGCAAGTCATGTACCTTAGTTGTTGGGGTTAAGTTAAAGTACTTGAAAAAATCTGCTCAAATATATGTTGCGACATTTTAGCAGCAACTTTACACACAGCGGCTCATGAGAAGCTCAGAGATCAGCTCGTAAGACGGCGCGGAGAATTGAACGGATTAATAGGGATCAGCTCAGCAAATTACAGTTTTTACGTACTGCAGAGTGGTTTAATTACAGATATTATACAGTTCAGCAGTTATATTACGCAGCTGGTTTGAACTTTGGGGAAGTATGATGATGTATTATTAATAGAAGACTCTTTATATTTTGTATGTACTTTATTGAAGTTCTACTTGATTTTTGGTTTTTAATGCAAGTATTATTATCAGAAGTTTCCCTTTTGAAGTTCCTCTCTTCTGTTTGATACAAACATCAATAGTACAATTTGTACATACAACTGACTTTACCAAGGGGCAAGTCCTGCTAAGATTCCCCCTATAGTTTGGTTTCTTTATGAAAAAAAATCTTGTGAATGCTTACGAAGGGTACAAGGTTGATCAAAAGCCAGCCGAGGTAAAGATTAATATGTAGTAATAATCATCCACAAGTAAAGTTGAGTGATTATTTTATAAAACAATTCTAACAGATATGATACTTATGTAATTTGAGTGAACGTTTTATCTTATAAGATGTGGTACCGTGTGACTTCGCTTTAATAAAAGTAAAGTTCGAGTATATGGAACAAATTGTGGCAGTTTTTAACCGATTTTTGATTTCCACCGATATGATCCAAGTTTAAAATTTATCACATTACGAAAAATGTCGAGCTTTCTATGTTTAATAGTCCACTAGTAGTAATGCATTTCTGTTATTGTCCTATGGAACCACTTAAAATAGGTTTCTCGTCAGGGATAGAGAGCGGGCCGGGACGGGTTCTGTTTTAACCCATAAAATATCGTCTCATAGCATTTGAATCCGCGTTCATCGTCCCGCACCTAGTTAAAATAGCACAAGTTTAGTCAGTTTTTGAATTGGTCACCGAGAAATAGTTAGTTCAAGTTATTGAAAAATAATCACTATTTTGTTACAACAAAAAAAAATCGGTGTCCAACATAATATACTGAAGTTCGGTGCACTTGTGTATGAACTTCCAGCATATTATGCTGCAATTTCAACGCATGAAAAATTCCAGCATAATATAATGGAGATTCGAACACTTGTATATGAACTTAATTCCAACATATTATATTGGACCGGTATATTTTGCTGGAACTCCTATATAATATACTGGAGTTCAAGTATACGCTTTAAAATCCGGAAATCTCCAGCATAATATATTAAAATTCCAATATAATATATTCAAACTCCAGTATAATATATCGGAGTTCTAGTATACTTTGCTGGAACTCCAATATATTATACTGGAGTTCCAGCAAAATATACTGGAACGCTGGTATATTATACTGGAGTTTCAATATATTATCTGAAATTTCAGTATTTTATGCTGGAGATTTTTCGGATTTTGATCACCATTTTCGTTTAGATTTATCTTTACATGAAAAGTGGCTAAATTTTGACGACTTTCGAAAATATGGCTTTTTTTAAAGGCCACTTGTAAATCTGGCTATTTTTGAATTTCTCCCCGCACCTACACCTGTGTTCACCTGTCCAGTGGCGGAGGCATAGTTTCCATTAAGCAGAAAAAGAAAAAAATTAAAACATTAACAAAGATTGTAACTAGTGGGAATTGAACCAATGTTTTCACAAAAATTTAAATCCCATTGGTCACTAAGCTACACTTTTAGGTCGTGTCAAAGGGATTCAAAATAAAATATATATAGATAAAAAATAAATTTTACCTTATATACACAATATAATTTTTCGACGAGAGGGATCCAATCTAAATCTGCCCTGCACCTGCCCCGCTTAAGTTTTTCTTTATAAAGAAAAATTGTTAGCTTTTATGTGATTAAGCCTCTTCACCGAGAAATAGATTGACAAAAAAAAAAATTTCTTTTTTTTAATATATATATTTATATTTATATATCTTTATATACTTTCTTTTTTGTGTTTGTGTAATTTTAAATATCTCATATCATGAACATATAACCATCAGAGAACTAAAATGGTCATATGTATGATAGCTATGACAAGATTTACTATTTCGGTACATTATGCTCCCGTTATGCGCAGAATTGGGGGAATGTCCATACCACAACATCTATACGTAAAGCACAAAAATAGGTGAAAATTAACTGAGGATCAATTTATATATAACGCATTTCTTCGATGCACAATATCTTAACGGCACGTTTGTCTGTTAAGGTATAGCGCATGGTTTACATTTGTTATATCGCTGTAGGGTCGACCAGACATACTTGGCCCGACTAGAGGCCCAGCTTGAGGTTAGAACCAGAGGTATGGTCTGATTCCTCCATACCCTTCACCTAACCGTATGGATGGGCTAGAATGAGTACATGGGTTGGTATCGCAGTGTTAGCCGACTTCTCGTCGGGCATCTCGTTCATCGCACTGGAGGTCGGTATATTCCATACACCGGGAGGCATGAGGCACTGATATGTTATTTGTTATACTTACTTATAATGTTTCATTATCCTTCCGTAATTAATATTTTATATGCTACGCAAGCTATTGGCTTACACCAGTTCTACTAGTTGGGATTGGATAAGCTACAACATACAAGCGAGGAGCAGTATTTGTGCACGGGTTTGGCCGTCGGCTTACTGATCTTGTTGCTGACACATTGAGACCTGCCCGAGAGGATGGGCTCTTAGGACGAGTCTACTAATGTGTCGCCCGAGGAGTACCATGATGGGCCACAAGTGGAGCCTGAACATGGCAGATGTGGCCAAAGAGGAAGGGGTGGCCCACGCGGTCATGGTGGTCCGCGAGGACGGGGTCGCCAGCAAGGGGGCGTTGAGGCATTCAGTTGAGGATATTAGAGATGATTAGCTAGGTGACCACCCTGAGCCACATGACGCTCCTCATGATATGCCGTCATTCAACCTTCAGCTGTCACCAGGGACTTTGCAGGTGACCCCGTCAGCTCCATTGTTGATCGCGGGCACGACCATTACATAGCAGGAGTGGGATCAGTATTTTCCTGATCGTCTAGAGCCATCGGTGGTTGCTGCTGATCGTCCGAAACAAGAGGTGTATAGTGGGCTACGACCGAGTTATGGCTCATCATCGAGGGATGCTGAGGATCTTTCACATACTTTATCTACTCCAATGCACCTTGATGTTCCGACAGAGCATAGTGTCGCTACTTAGGAACAAGTTTGTTTGTATTACTATTATTCCAATTTCTTTTTACCTTATAGATTAGTTAGTAATATCTAAAGTGTTATTATTTTTTTTTATAGATTTCGTCATCGCCCGTCACGTAGGCCACATTATGCGATACTAACTTGCCAGAGACGAATGATCTTATTCAAGAGCCCATTGAGACTATGGTATGACCATTAAATTTTTTTGCTAACACGCACGTCAATATTCTATATTTCATATACTAAAATATCTTATTATTCTGTAGGTTACCATTGGCCCAACGACCGCTTCTACCGAGCCTGCCAGCTTTACCGACGAACATGCTACAATGCATCCTCCAATAAAGAGGCGACGTGATGAGGATGATCCTGTTAGCGTAGCCAGGTGGTATGGGATGCGCCTCAGGCCAGCCAATGCTTTAAAGTATACAGGATGTAGGACTCATTGAATCTTTCTTCGGGGAATATTTTAAATTGTTGTATCGAATCTTTAATGCTAAATATCAATTAGATTTAACCCTATTGGAAACATAATTTTATTTCAAAAATTTTGCAAACTGAAGCTTTACATACATTTAGTACAACAAAAATACTGCAACAAAACAATACGTTTATCCTTGATAATTGGGCACATTACGCGCATAAACGGTATCACCAACATCCATTTGGTTCTGTATATATGTTATTTTTTGCACTTTCCGTTGACACACATAATTCTTGTAACACACCATTTTAAATGGTTCCGGCGGCCAATAATGTTCAGCACCCACTGGCTGCAACTATCGATTATAGGTAAGTTACGTATGCAACAACATTATATTCTTTATCAACGTACCTCGTTGCCGCGAAACATATATGTTGAAAGCACTTAATGGCATGTGAGCATGGAAAGTGATAGATTGACTATTTTCCGCACGAGCATAATCTTCTAGATTCATTAACGGTGTGTATATTATTCCCGTGGTTTTGATGCAGATTAGTGCGAACCTCAAAAATATTTTGCTTGCTGCAATACTGCAAAAATATATGCCACTGTGCTTGCTTCCAATGTTTCTCAAATCGTTTCTTTCGCTGTGGCATAATTTCAACACCTGTCACGACCCCAAATCCGAACAGGTCGTGATGGCGCCTATCGTAGAACTAGGCTAGCCAACCATCACATAACTACACATTTGTTTAATATAATTTCTCAATATCATTAAATACCAGCATAATAAGTATAAAAATTTCTAATTCTTTAACAAAGCATAATAAGATCCGACAGTCTAACCAATTCCCCCAAGACTTGAGTCAACCGATCACGAGCATCTAAGAATAAAAACTAACTCTGCTAATGTCATAAACAATGTCTAGGAATAAAATACTAATACTAATAAAGAAAGAGAAATGGAGAAGCTGCGGACGTTGGACAGCTACCTCGAAATCCCAAAAGTTGACGATAACGAACTCGGATGACTACTGCTCCAAACCAATACCTAGATCTGCACACAGAGGTGCATGGAGTAATGATGAGTACGCTAACTCAGTAGTAATAAAAATAAATCACAGTCTGAAGAATAAGAAACACACAACAACAAATACATAAATCCACTAAACAGTAAAATGCCAAGTCTCAATAAAGTGTACATAAGTTCAAAAATCAGTTTCCGTAAAAATCCTTGAAACAAGTATAATTTCAAATGTTTCTCAGTAAAACTCCCAAAAATATCAGTTGAAAGATGAAATGAATCATAATTGATACTCAGTAAAATATCATCATAAAACTTCCCCTCGAGCCATAATCATCACTCATAATATTCCCTCAGCACCTCACCATCCCTCAGTAACAGTCACTCAGCACCTCACAGTCACTCAGCATCAGCCCCTCGGGCAACCTCACTGTCACTCATGCCTACCAATCACTCATCGCTCGGCACTCACACTCAGTAGGTACCTGCGCTCACTAGGGGTGTGTACAGACTCCGGAGAGGCTCCTACAGCCCAAGCGCTATAAACAAGCCAATTCATGGCATCGATCACTCTCAGGCTCTCGGCCTCTCTCATATCATAGACATCCTCACAATATTGGCCTTCGGCCTCACTCAGTCAGACACTTTCATCATGCCTCTCGGGCCATAAATAAATAGGGTTCTCTACCCAAAACAATATTTCATTTCAAGAAATAGTAATATCATCAAATATGAGTGTCAACAATTTCACAAGAAAGACTGAGTGTAAAATCATAGTTTCAAAGTGAGGAATATCAGTAAAATAGACCCAAGGGGTTAAAACAGATCGGCACTAGGCCCCAAACGTGGCTTACAACCCAAATATATCAAAACATTGTAATATCATTTAACATATGCTTTAAAAGCGGTTTCGCAACTCAATAGTTACCTAAAAAGGAACATTTTTCCACATTTCCAATTCGTGCATGCCCCACACTCGTCATACAGTGTGTGTGTCACTCCAAAACCGTGAAAGGGTGCAAAGTCCGGGGTTTCATACCCTCAGGACAGGATTTAAAGACATTATATACCTCAAACTAGCCCGAAAAGCTATTCCGCAACACGCTTGCCCCTCGAATCAACCTCGGAGTGCTCCAAATCTACCAAGTTCAGATTTTTCACATCAACTTATGCTAAGGGAATGAATTCCAATCGAAAAATATCAATTTTAGCACAAAACCCAAAATTAACCAAAACCAAACCCCCTGGCCCGCATCTCGGAACTCGACAAACTTTATACCAAAACGATCTTCATCATCTCATGAGTCCGTACATATAAAGAACTCTGAAATCGGAGTCCGTTTGACCCCTCAAATCATCCCTAAAAGGTCTCATAATCTCAAGTCCTAGTTTCACCTTTTTCTACTGATTTTCCCAATTAAACACTGTTAATTTAGTCCTTAATCACATATAATCGAGTTAATAAGTCCAAAAGCTTACCTCAATGATGAACAATCGTTTCCCTCTTCATAAACCCTCAAAAAGCTCGGAACCCGCACAAACATGGTGAAAATAGGGTTAAATATCGTGAAGTCTCCTTTATATACTTTTCTGCCCAGGCTTTCCGCACCTGCGACCTTCTACTCGCACCTGCGGTCCGCACCTGCACTCTAGGGGACCGCACCTGCGACTTTCATTAAACGGACCAAAATCCCGCACTTGCGGCCCAGGTGTCGCACCTGCGGCTCGCAGATGCGGCCACACGACCGTTTCTGCGGACCTTCTCCCATCTGGCCTTCCACCGCACCTGCGATCATCAAGCCCGCTCTTGCGGGTGCGGAAATCACAGTAGAAAACATCAGCAGTTGTTTGCTGCAAATTTCCATCTCCGAACTTCCCGTTAACCATCCGAAATCAATCCCGAGCTCCTCGGGACCCCAACCAAGCATACCAACACATCATATATGATAATTCAAACTTAGTTGCACTCACGGAATACCCAAAATAACATCAAAACACCAAAATCATATCAATCTCAAGCCTATGGACTTTGAAATTTCTAAATTCCACCAACGATGCCGAAACCATCCAAACCACCTCCGATTGACCTGAAATTTTGCAGTCATATCCAAAATGACATTACGAACCTGTTCCAACTTCCGGAATCCCATTCCGACCCCGATAGCCTATTTTCCACCAAAAACTAACTTTCGCCAATTCAAGCCTAATTCTACACCGGACATCACAAAAATATTCCGAACACACTCCTAAGTCCCAAATCACCTAACAAAGCTATCCGAGCCATAAAATCCGTATTTCGAGGTTGTTTACCAATAAGTCAACTCTCAGTTGACTTTTTGAACTATAAGGCTTTTTTTAGAGACTAAGTACTTCAAATCTCACTATAACCATTCTGAACCCGAGCCAACCAACTCTAACATATCATAAACAGTATAACCAACCTATGACGAGGCAATAACAGTAAATATAATGCAGGTTCTACGTAACGACCAACCAGGTCGTTACATTCTCCCCCTCTTAAACAAATGTTCGTCCTCGATTAGGTCTAGAAACATACCTGGAGTCTAAAAAAAGTGAGGATATCTGCTCTGCATCTCCTTCTCGGTCTCCCAAGTAGCCTCCTCTACTGGCTGACCTCTCCATTGTACCTTCACTGAAGCTATATCCTTAGACCTCAACTTTCTGACTTGACGATCCAAAATTTCTACTGGCTCTACCTCATATGACATATCACCCTCGAGCTGAACTGTGCTGAAGTCTAACACATGGGACGGGTCACAAACATACTTCCGGAGCATCGACGTATGAAATACCAGATGAACACTCGACAAGATGGGTGGCAAGGCAAGTCTATAAGCCACCTCTCCAATCTTCTGAAGCACCTCAAAAGGACCGATAAACCGGGACTCAGATTTCCCCTCTTTCCGAACCTCATAACACCCTTCATGGGTGATACCTTCAGCAGTACCTTATCACCTTCCATGAAAGACACATCCCGGACGTTCCGGTCTGCATAACCCTTCTGCCTAGACTGCACCGTGCGAAGTCGTTCCTGAATTAACTTCACCTTTTCCAACGCATCTTGAATCAAATCTGTGCCTAATATCCTAGCCTCACCGGGCTCGAACCAACCAACCGGAGATCTACACCTCCTGCCATATAAAGCTTCATACGGGACCATCTGAATACTGGACTGGTAGCTATTATTGTAGGCAAACTCCGCAAGTGGCAGAAACTGATCCCATGAACCACCAAAATTAATCACACAGGCACGCAACATGTCCTCCAGTATCTAAATAGTCCGCTCCGACTGCCCGTCGGTCTGAGGATGAAATGTTGTGCTCAACTCAACTTGAGTACCCATACCTCTCTGTACGGCCCTCCAAAACTGAGATGTGAACTGAGTACCTCCGTAATAAATAATAGAAACCAGAACTCCGTGCAATCGAACAATCTCCCTGATGTAGATTCCAGCTAACCTCTCCGAAGTATAAGTAGTACTGACAGGAATAAAGTGCGCGGACTTGGTCAACCGATCCACAATGACTCAAATAGCATCAAAACCCTTCGAAGTACGTGGGAAGCCCAACTACAAAGTCCATGGTAATCCGCTCCCACTTCTATTCCGGAATATCTAACCTCTGAAGTAACCCACCTGGTCTCTGGTGCTCATACTTGACCTGCTGGCAGTTGAGACACCGTGCTACACACTGAACAATATCTCTCTTCATCCGCCTCCGCCAATACTGCTGTCTCAGATCCTGATACATCTTCGCGGCACCCGGATGGATGGAATACCACGAGCTGTGGGCCTCTGCTAATATCGACTCTCGAAGTCCCTCCACATTGGGCACGCAAATACAGCCCTGCATCCTCATAACTCCGTCATCACCAATAGTCACATCCATGGCATCACCTCGACGGACCCTGTTCTAAAGAACTAACACGTGTCGGTCATCATACTGGCGTGCTCTAATTTGATCATAAAGAGAATACCGGGAAGCCATGCTAGCTAATACGCGTGGAGGCTCTGACAAATTCAATCTCACCATATGACCCACTAAAGCCTGAACATCAAGTGCTAAAGGTCGCTCTGTTGCTGAAATGTAAGCTAGAATACCCAAAATCTCGGCTCTACGACTCAAAGCATCGGCCACTACATTGGCCTTCCCCGGATGATACAAAATAGTGAGGTCATAATCCTTGAGATGCTCTAACCACCTTCTCTGACGCAAATTCAAGTCCTTCTGCTTCAGCAGATACTGCAAACTACGATGATCAGTGAAAATCTCACACTGCACTCCATACAAATAATGGCGCCAAATCTTCAAGGCATGAACAATGGCAGCTAACTCAAGATCGTGCACTGCGTAATTCTTCTCGTGCACCTTCAACTGTCTGGACGCGTAGGAAATCACTCTATCGTCCTGCATCAATACCGCTCCCAAGCCAACTTTGGAAGCAACACAATAGACTATATAAGAACTCCAACCCATAGGCAAAACCAATACCGGAGCTGTGGTCAATATTGACTTGATCTTCTGAAAGCTCTCCTCACACTCATCAGACCATCTGAATGGAGCACCCTTCTGGGTCAATATGGTCAACGGTGAATCAATAGAAGAGAATCATTCCACAAAGCGATGGTATATCCCACCAAACCAAGGAAACTCCTAATCTCTGTAGCTGAGGACGGTCTAGGCCAACTTTGCACCTCCTCAACCTTCTTCGGATCAACCTGAATACCCTCACTGGACACCACGTGCCCCAAGAAAGCTACTGAACCAAGCCGAAACGCACACTTGGAGAACTTTGCATAAAGTTTATCCTCTCTTATTCTCTGCAACACGATTCTCAAATGCTGAGCATGCTCTGATGTGCCGGAGAATTTCGGCACATTTAATACCATAGTGCTTAAATTATGACTCGTTTCAAGAGCATTTACTCTTTTTAATTATAGAATTTTGGTATTTTGCAGTACACAAGGTGTAAACACTCAAGACCATGCAAAAGAGAGTCAAAGAAGAGAAAAGAGGAGGAAAATGGCCGAATGCGATCGCATATGCAACATGTGAATCGCATTTCGAGCCTAGAGATCGCATACCACAACAGAAAGTTGAGTCAAATTTAAGGAGTGAAATGCGGTCAAATATGTGACCGCATATCCCAAATGTGAACCGCATTTCAATCGCATCTCCATCTGATGCTTGAAGCCACATCGCAAATGCGACGCATGAATGCGATCGCATATCACCAATGCGGACCGCATCTCTCAAATGCGATGAACCTCTGGGACCTAGGGTTTTGATATGCGATGAAGAAAGTGAAGATGCGAATCGCATCCCTGTTATGCGACAGGAATGCGATCGCATATCAACCCGAAATGGGTGTTTTTGTCTGTTTTTCACCCGAATTTTCTGCCCAATATAAAAGGATTTATCTTGGAAAATCTTGGCATATATTTGGACATATCTTCAGTTTTGTAAATATAATTTTGAGTAGAGAAGAACAAGGATTGATTTGTGGGTTTGCACACACACTTTGGATTTGTAGATTTCGACATTGTGGTGAAGTTTTCTTTACCCATTTGTGTTTATTTCTTCATTTCCTTGCTTTGTATTGTATATCTAAGTGTGTAGTATTTTTCCAACACTTGAATATGGTTTATGGGAATATTCATATTTAAAGTGTGGATTAAATACCTTGTTGTGCTTATGTATTGAATGATTTTATTATATTTATGAAGTGGGTGTTTGTTATTTTAATTATTCTTGTTCTTTAATGTTTCCAAAGGGATTAGCTAACCCTAGGACTCGCCCATTAACTCCGAATTAATTTTGGAAAAGATTATTTGGGGTTGGGAAAGATTAATTAACAAGAACTTGAGGATTTAACCCTCATTTTATAGATTCTACCTAGGGATAGGATTGAACTACTTGTAGCCAAACCCGGAAGTGCTTAATCTCCTAATTGGGCTAGGAATAATTCATTTAGGAAGTCTTGTTAGTCTTTGGGAAAAGCTAATTAAGAAATATTATCCGTGGCTAATTAACATAACTCACTCATATTTGTAAAATCGTGAAATACATTGGATCGTTACTTGAGTGTAATTCCCGATGCATTCATTCTTGTTGCCATTGATCATTTTACTCGCTTTCTAGGTTAGTTTATATTTTCGCATTTAGCTATAGACAATTATCAAAAACCCAAAATCTTAATTATTTGGCATTGCGCGATAAGTGATAACTCTCTAGCATTCCTAATCGCCCTCATATTGTTCTCTGTGGGATTCGACCCCAACCTTGTTGGGTTACTATATTTGACAACGATCACTTGCACTCTTTTAAGGTGTAAATTGAGTCTATCATGCTCCTCCTGGCTACGAGAATATACCAGGATGTCATCAATGAACACAATGACGAAAGAATCAAGGTAAGGCTGAAACACACTGTTCATCAAATATATGAACGCGATTGGGGCATTGGTCAGTCCAGTGACATAACCAGAAACTCATAATGACCATATCTGATCCTGAAAACAGTCTTCGGAATGTCAGAATCATGAATCTTTAACTGATGATACCCGGATCTCAAATCAATCTTAGAGAACACTCTAACTCCCTGAAGCTGGTCAAACAAGTCATCATACGAGGCAAAGGATACCGGTTCTTCACCGTAACCTTGTTCAGCTGTCTGTCACGCCCCCCTTTTTCCTCGCGGAGTCCGGGTTTATGACATTGGTTGAGACAACTCGTTCCTTTTGGGAAAGGGGTTTGTGTTTTTGAAGAGCCTCCACCTAACGATTTTAAGGTGCGTTAGGGCACCTAAGAGGTCCACTTATAACCACGTTGATTACCAGAGTCAGGATAATGGCTTAAAATTATCCTAAGGGGAAGGTGTTAGGCACCCCTCAGGATCTACAAATGTGGTTTCCGGCCAAACGGCGTTTTTGTGGATTTATACAATTTAGCAAATAAACAAGTAGGGCTCAAATAATAGGGGATTTAGTCTAAGTACAGGAGTCTGAAAATAGTTAATGGGAAGCTAGATTTGGAAAAGAATTACATATTTATGAAAATAAAGGGATATCCTAGGTTTGTTTATAATATGGATCACATCAATGCAATACCGGGTATGATACTCCTCAAAGAGGGGCTACACGTGGTATTAACGCACCGGTCATCATATCCATATCTACCCTTTTCCCACCCCGTGAAGGTAACTAAAGTGCGTGTTGGTCACGACCTCTATTGCATGCTGTTACCCGTCCCTTCCTATCTATCCCAGAGTAATTTAGGACTTCTATCCTATATGGGAGGTCCTAGGCTCACCCTCAGGTTTTAAAGGTAAAACTGCTAGGGCGGCACGTAATAAAAACATAGATAGGACTTCAGTTAAGGGGAAAAGTATGGAAACCAGATAAAGGCTCAAGTATACCTCCACACATATTGCACATAAACAACATGTCTCATACACAACTAAGGTCCATTTTTAGATCCTAAACATGATGTCTAAGTGATAATGGAAGATTCAGATTTATACCTCAGAGAGGAAGTCCTAATCAGGCTTGCCTACTGATTTTAACATGTTGTTAGTTAAACACAATCACAAAGACAGTTCTGGTTTTATTTTTTATGGTGATTACCTAAGGCTTGCCTAGGTGTAAACAATATGCAACAATTGTTCAGTTTTATCAATAATTTCAGGTTGTTATACCCAATGGCATGCAATTTTAGGTGTTGCAGATACTCGAAGACTAATTTACCAGTTTGTTTAGGGCAGGAGGACTGCTTTAGATATCTGTATTTAGACTAGGTATGATTGAATAAGTACAGACCTAAAACATGATCTCTAATGCAGGATGATGCATAATAACTTAACAGGATTTCTGAATGCACATTAGGTTATGCACAATTTTAAGATAGGCAGGAACGATAGTTTTAACGTTGTTTACCTAAAGCAGGATTTGTACGTATATAGCATGGTTGCAGCAGGGTGAGTGCATGGATAACAACTAGTGTAGATTTATTTATCCTAAGGCATGATTTTTTAAATGAAATTCAGGGCGTGTTTGCAAGGCAGAATCACATGACATCAATTTATTTTTGTTATTTATCCTATAAACAGGATTTCTAAATGGTGGTGAGATGATGAAAACAGTACATGTAAGTCCTAAATAGCATGATATCTAATTCTTTAGTATGTTGTACCTAAACATGGATGCTATTGCACACAAAGAAAGTAAACCTAGGAGGCATGATTTCTACCCTTGATTACACTACAACATGCATATTACCCCCCATTTTAACTATTCGTCCCCGAGTTGTTTACAAATAGTTATTACAGACCATTGAATATGAATTACATAATTGAAATAGAGAAAAATAAGAAGTTAACTATAGGGAGCCTACAGAATAGGCCCAGATTCTCCATGTCCTCAATACCAAGTATGTTTCACAGCCTTTTCACAATCCGGGTGTGTCAGAGTTCCCTAAGGACCTCAAGGGATCCCGGGCAGTGCTCACACCCAAATTTCATAGCCAAGATAGAGTAGGTGCAGTGTGGAAGAGCCAGCCTTAGTGTGTCGAAGTTCAGAGGGAGCTCAGGGGTCCCAAAGTAGTGCTCACACTAAGGGGGAAGAACTTAGAGGGGTCTAAGAGTTGGGTGAGAGTGCTTGACATAGTTTTGAAAGAGTTAAGTTGGAAAAAACAGTTTGAAAATGATCCATTTAGAATCAGTTCTTGAAGGAAAACAAGAGTTTTAATTCTTATTGAAAACATTTTTGAGAGAGGGTGAACAAGACAGTCTCAGAATCAGAATAACACACATAGTTCGGGGAAGCAAACACAAACAGGGGCAAAGGACAATGGGGACAAGTAGTTCGCATGTAAGAGAATATTTGCACATAGGTAGACATTAGAGAAAGCATTTCAAGACTCAACAGTCACAATTTCATCACAAGGGGTTCAGGCCAAGAGCTTGACAGTATTAGATTGAGGAATGTCAAACAGGTTCACATATCAAGTTCAGGGAAAGGGCTAAGGATTACTCAGTAGCTAAAAGGGGGTCATGCATACGTGTTGATAATGTATTGAGTTAGGGAATGGTGCAAAAATGGAAGCAAACTAATAGGGGAAGCAGTAACATGCTGAAATAAGGGGAAGGGGGATCATATAGATAGAATAGATATGCTAGTTACCGGGTAAGCAATAGAACCACAAGTAGAAGCATAAAGAAATAAGGGAAAGTGCAACGTGAACATAAACATGTTGTTTTGAATGCTAGAAATCAAATAGAGGACATACCAGTAAAGAGTGAGAGAATAGAACAGTAGTGTGCAGGATAATGGAGTAATATCACAGTAGTGTGCAGAGCAGTAGGGCAGTAATGAGTTACTCAGTCTTGGCTTTTAGCCGACTGAGTAGCAAGTAATCAATAAGAGAAGCAAGAGAGAATGTATATAAAAGTAAGAGAGAATTAAGAGCAATGAGTGTCTCTGTCTGTCTTTGTTTGTGCTGAAGAAAGAGTATTTATAGATCTTGAAAATGAGTAGAGAATAACATCATTATAAAAACAGTACCAATCAAAATCAATCAGAGTATCACGCCCCAAAACCAAGGGACACGACCGGCACTCGACCGGGTAGTCCCAGTCAAGCGGAC
>MDKH01028029.1:0-14016 GCA_005239495.1 Nicotiana undulata
TGCGACTGCATGAATGCATATATATACGTGTATATGTAGACACCGTGGTACCGACTCGCCCACGTTTAACGGGATCGGATACTCACATCTCACTTGATAGCCAAAGTTAGGATTTTCATCATATTATCCTCTTTGCTCATAATATTACCATGATTGAACAATTCAAGTACGAGAAGGAATTTTAACCACCTTCATTTAGCTCAACAGCTCATTATCATGACTTATTTCATTATTCAAGTATAAGAAGGAATTTTAACCACCTTCATCTAGTTCAACAGCTCATTATCTCATTTACTCTTTGCTCTTTATCAATTATACCAAGAGTAACACAATTACTCAATTGATGAAGTTCATAATTCTTATCTGAATATTATGTACATTTAATTCGCAACTATCATAGCTCAATTTCATCAAACATCAGTAATAACTCGTACAAAACATCAGATAATATCATACAAACAGTTAGAACATGCTCGTGGGTCCTACGGCTACCCGATATACAGTATAGATGCCACGTACGGACTCTCGTCACGTGGTACGTACGTAGCCCCCTCAACGAGCACAATTAGCAATCAAGAGCCTAGGGGACATTTCCCCCTTACAAAGTTTGGAAAGGAGACTCACCTGGACAAGTGCTCCTCCGGCCAACGGACCAATCAACACGACGCACGAATCCTCCGAATCACCCTAGATGGCTCGCAACTAGCCAAAAGCATATAATTATATCAATTTAGGAAGATTCGAGGAGGATTTATCAAATATTTCCTTAAAAACGTATTCTTGACGTACTTTGGAAATTCCACTCCGAGCCTCGGCGTCCGGAAATTATATTTCTTGAAGAAACGCGCTATACGTTGCCTAAGGATCAAGATTAACTGAATTAATCATCCCTCAATGGACCAAAAATCAGAATTCACATTTTCATCAAACCCTTCTTTCTTCCCCCAACAATTTCTTATAAATTTCAATGAATTAGGAAGAGGAAATTCTCAAAGAACGGAAGAAATTAACATGCGGAGGGTTAAGGATTACTTACCTGAGGTAATTGGCTGAAACAATCATTCTGGAGCTCTTGGGGTCGTTAACAATGGAGAAAAAATTGATTTTTGGATGAAAATTCACGAAGTGGGCTATTTATAGGTCTGCCCAGCAGTTTCCGCGCCTCCGACCTTTGGATCGCAAGTGCGGACTCGCACTTGCGGGAAAAGGGTCGCACCTGCGGAAAAAGGCCTGGGCACTAGGAGACCCCTGGGCCCACCCGAGCCCTCGAAAAATTATACCAATGAGTCCCGAATCACATGACGGACTCGCTCAAGCTCCCGGAACACTAAAAACATCATTCAAACCAAGAATCACTCTCCAAAACCCCTTAGTTCAAACTTAGGATTTCAAGAAAATTTCAATGGCTCACCAATACGCCGAACGGGTCTATACTGCTCGGAATGACCCCAAATTTTGCGGACAAGTCATAAATGACTATACGGAACTATTGCCAGTTCCGGAATTCCATTCGGACCATGATATCACGAGGTCCAATTCCAGGCTGAATTCCAAATCTTATGAAATCCTGAATTCCAATTCAGGTGCCGAAATACTCCCGGGTCATCAAAAACCCGAGGCGAACACACTCCCAAGTCCGAAATCATCATTCGTAGCTGCTGGAGTTGTCAGAACTCAATTCCGTGGTCGTTTGCTGAAAATGCTGCTCGGAACCAAAATTAGCCAAATAGGCTAGCCTTTAGGAACCAAGTGTTCCTGAACTGGCCAAATCACTTCTGAATCTCGAACTACCTGCCCACACAAGTCATAAGAAACGAGTAGTCGCTATGGAAAGAGTCATTCACGGGAACGGAGTCCCAATACACAAAACGACCGGCTGGGTCGTTACAATAAATAACATGTATCAATGACTTCAAAGGAGGATAAGTCATCAATGGAAGAGATAACAACAACCTCAATTAAGGATAATCAACTACGGAAGAGAAACATAGCAATAAAATAGGTAACAACTTAAATTAAGGCATATAAGAATATATTTGGCAATAAAAAGTGTAAGATGAACCAATCAACTTCAAATAAGAAATGCAAGGGTAAATTTTGCAACGGGGGATTTCACATTATCAGACAATCTTCATTTTAATGTGCATAAGAACCTAAGAGTCTAAATCGGTCAAATTTCCTCATATAAACCATGTACACACTCGTCATCTAATGTACATGCCTTTCACTTAGTTCAAATAAATCACACAAACACATCCTTACAGGGTAGTTCTCCCACACAACGTTATGAAAGATACTTACCTCTAAAGCCCTCAAGCAACACACTAAAATAGCTTCTCATTTACAATTCACCTCCGTTCGGCTCAAATCTAACCAAAATATACTCAATCACATCTAGTAAAGCAAGAGAAAGCAATTCCAACAATTAAAACAATGATCTTTACACAATTTTTTAAAAGCCGACAAAAGTCAACTCGGGACTCGCCCGATCAAAGCCTTGGTCCAATGGTAGATTCTGACTACCCATCACTGAACGAGTTTATATATTTGATTAGTTTCAAAATATGAGTCGAATTCGATTCTCAAAACTCAAATTCCTATTTTTCAACAACATGAAAGTTTCATTAATTTTTGCATTGATTCTCACAATTTTGATGTTAAAACTCACCTATAATCATGTTAAATAGTTGAAAATTGAACAAAATCACTTACCCAATGATGGTAGATAAAATTACCTCTTACCGAGTCTAGGGTTCCAAAATATGAAAATGAGACCAAAATCTCGTCCCTTAGCTTTTTGTCCAATCGTGGGTGTCTAAAATTTGCGAACCCCGCAAATAAGAGAAATGAATCGCAAATGCGAAGAACCTCAGATCCATGTTGTCATTGCAAATGCGATGACATTTTCGCAAGCAAACTTGGACACCTCGCGATTGTGACCCTTGAGATAACAAATGCGAACAGCTCACCCAGGCCCCCAACATCGCAAATGTGAACAATGGGTTTGCAAATGTGAACCTAATAGACCTCTGCTAGCATCACAATTGCAATTCAAAACTTGCAAATGCGCGACGTGATGCATCAGATCACACCAACAAATTTCCAAACACTTCCAAACATTCCAAAACATGCCTGAAACTCACCCGAGCCCTTGGAGTTCCAAACCAAACACCAGCACAAGTCTAAAAACATAACACAAACTCGCTCGCGCAATTAAATCATTCAAATAACATCCAAAATCACAAGTCAGGTCTCAAAACACATTAATTCAACAAGAAACACAAGAACTTCTAAAAACACAATAGTGCATCTGATTCCTATCAAATCATCTCGGAAGTGAGCCAAACTTTGCAAACAATTTCCAAATGAAAAATAGACCTATTCCAAGTCACGAATCATAAATCTAAACACAATATCTATGAAGTCAACCTACTGTCAAACTTATCAAAATTGAAAGCTTTCAAATTGCCAATTTTCGGCTAAACTACACAAATCAACCTACGGATCTCCGAATTCAATTTCACGAATACGACCAAGTTCGAAATAACAATACGAACATATTGGAACCATCAAAATACCGTTCCGGGGTCGTTTTCATAAAAATCAAACCTCAATCAATATTTTTAACTTAACCTTCTAAAGTGAGAACCACTCATCCAAATTTATTCTAAATCATCCGAAAATAAATTATGACCATGCACGCAAGTCATAATACACAATGTGAGGCTACTCAAGACCTCGAACCACTTAATGGAACCTTGAAGATCAAAATGATCGTCGGGTCATTCAGCCGCTGAGCAACAGCCGCATCCAGATCTTATCTATTTTGTCACGACCCAGAATCCTAATCCAGGTCGTGATGGTGCTCAACGACAGGGTTAGGCAAGCCAATATGGATTACACTAAGTGTTACCCTTCCCGTTTGATAAAACAAGTCAATATTTACCAATTTTAAACAATTAAACATGATGCTAGCTTGATATGAAAATAAAAGCATAACACTACATGGCCAAAACGAAACATATGTATGCCTGTACAACCCAAAACCCAAAATATACACTACGCGTGTGCCAAGAACTAGTGTCACGAGTGTCATGGGTAAACTAACGGAATATACAACGGATATTAATATATACAAATCCACAGTCTGGATGAAATAGACGGGGAAAATAACAAAAGTAAGTGAAAACTCCATGGTGCCACTGGGAATTGCCAGAGAAAGCAGCTCACCGTGAAGTCAAGTCCACAAGCTCAGGACCTATCTCCGGTACAATAACCAGAAGCACCTGCCTCAGTACCTGTACAGTTAAGTACAGAAGTGCAGCATGAGTACATATTAAAATAAATATGTACACAGTGAGTATCCCGCCTAAACTTGAAGAAGTAGTGACGAGAGGTCGACTCGATACTCACTAAGGTCCAACAGTAATAACATATGATAGAATATAATAAAATACAGTAGGCATGTCAGGAAATAGGCAACAAGTACATATCAAGAGCAGAAAACCAAACAAATACTGAATTAAACAATAATGCACTTTCAAGGGTAAGACCACCGAAACGAAACAATAATCACCAAGTCTTAGATCCGTCGTGGCGTACGGCCCGATCACATAAGGTGCCTTCTAAACTCGCCCTGGCGTACGGCCCGATCCCATAAGGTGCCTTCTAAACGCGCCCTGGCGTACGGCCCGATCCCATATGTATATCAATACTTCTCAACACTGCCGTGGCGTACGGCCCGATCCCATATATATTTCCAATACTTTTCAACTCAGCCATGGCGTACGGCCCGATCCCATATATATTTCAAATACTTTTCAACTCTGCCGTGGCGTACGGCCCGATCCCATATATATTTCAAATACTTTTCAACTCTGCCGTGGCGTACGGCCCGATCCCATATATATCATAATCACTCTCAAACCTTCCGTGGCGTACAACCCGATCCCAATATCTGATAGTACTTACTTTCCATAACAAATTCCTTCCAATTCAACAATTTACCATAAAGCCTCGGACGAACAATACTATAAAAACATAATCTCATAGTACATATGGCGTCACAATGAATCATATAAAGCATTGGAAAGAAGCATATAAGGCATTACGAGGAAGCATATAAGACATTGCGAGGAAGCATATAAGACATTACGAGGAAGCATATAAGGCATGATGTGGGCCTAACTACCCGGACATAACAATGATAGCCGCTACGTACGGACTCTCGTCACTTGGCACGTAAGTAGCCCCAAACAATTTACACATATCATATAGATCACCTATGGGGACAATTCCCTCTTACAAGGTTAGAAAGGAGACTCACCTCGTGTCGAATCTACCCCTCGGACCACAATTTCACCCGAGACTCCAAACTCTACACCCGAGGACTCGCAACTATCCAAAAGGTGTAAAATAATATCAATGCATGCACAATGCGGGAAATTATCTTAGTTATTCACTAAAATTGCTATTCTTGAAGAATTTCCAAATTCCAACCCCGGTCTCGCATGATCAAATTCCGAAAATTCTCGAAGGGATCACTCACCCATAGCCTAAGGATCATTAAGGTGTGATTTCTACTTGAAGTAATGGCCTAAAATGAAAAATCACAAAACCCTCAAGAGCCCTAAAATTACTACCTAATTCTATGATTTTAGATAATTTACTAGGGAATTTAACTAGGAATAAATGTTTAAAACTAGTAAAATCATGGAATTTACTTACCTCAATAACAGTGGTGGAAGGTTCCTTGAAGAGCTCTCTAAAGACTTGAGGAGGAAGATGAAAATGGAGGAAATAGGCTAAGTCCCGTATTTAATAAAACTGCCCAGGGATTCCTTAACTGCGATCGCGACAAGGCCACTGCGATCGCGAAGGCCAACTGGCCTAACCTCTGCGATCGCGGCAGGGGTCCTGCGATCGCGAAGGACAACTAGCTAGACCTCTGCGATCGCGGCAGAGGTCATGCGATCGTGAAGAGTAACTGTGCCCGGCCCTGGCTTGGCACTATGCGATCGCGAGGATGGGGCTGCGATCGCGAAGGCATGGAGTTCGGCCTTCCGCGATCGCGAAGAGGAAGCTGCGATCGCGAAAAACAATCAGCAGCCCAGCCCAAATCCTTCTCTGCGATCGCGACCCACCTTCTGCGATCGCAGAGAAGGAAACCAGACAGCAGAAAATCTGGTATTTTCCAACTTAGCTCCCGGGGGTCCAAAACTCACCCGAGCCCCTCGGGACCCCGTACAAAAGCACCAGCAAGTCTGTATTCATGATACGGACTCGCTCGAACTTTCGAAACACGAAAAACAACAACGAAATTCAGAATTCAACCCCAAAACCAAATCGAATCATGCTTAAGGACTTAAGATTCTAGAATTCATTTCAATGCGCCGAACCGGCCTATACTACTCAAGATGATTTCAAATTTTGCAGACAAGTCATAAACGACATGGCAGAACTATCCCCGATCTCGGAATTGCATTTGGACCTCGGTAACATAAAATCACATCCCAACCCAAATTTCAAATTCTATGAAAATCCTCAAAACTTCATTAACTCTAAATTTTCCAATTTGATCTGAAACCCGTCAAATCAAGTCCATTTCTTACCAAATTTCACACATAACTTAAATAACACATATTGAACCTGTCCCGGGCTCCGGAACCATAATACGGGCCCGGCAACATAGGTTTCACATCGAGGTTCATTTTCATAAGCCTTTATTATTTTTAGAAAATAATTTTCTTTAAAAATTCATTTCTCGGACTTAGGTCCTCGGAATTCGACTCCAGGCATACGCCCAAGTCTCATATTTTCCTACGGACCTTCCGGGACCGTCAGATCACAGGTCCAGGTTGGTTTACCAAAAATATTGACCAAAGTCAACTTTATTCAATTAATTATCATAAATTCCACTCTTTATCAAGTTTTTCACATAAAGGCTCCCTGGCAACGCGCCCGGGCTACGCACGCATATCGAGGTGAGATTAACAGAGGCTTTCAGGGCCTCAAAACACAGTCATAATTATGTTTACATAAGATGACCTTTTGGGTCAACACATATTTACTCGGCAATTCATCTGGTGACTTCACGGTCTCTAAAGATGCCCTAAGAAGCAGCAAACATTTTCCGATGACATCAATGGAGCAATTCATTGATATCAAGCACTAGCTCCTGGTGCGACTTCATAGAAATCGATCAAAGAAAATATCAAAGCGAATGAAACTCACGTAATTGTTATTATAGTGGTTCCTTCTTTTCCTAGAAAACATCCAAAATAACATACTACAAAACTATCGAGTAGAGGTAAAAAAATATGATTAGTAGATACATAATTTTAAGTGTGATCAGACGGCCAAAAATCAGACAATGACATAAGTCACGACCCAAAATCCTAATATGTCGTGATGGAGCCAATCGTGGTACTTGGCAAGCCGACATTTACGAATAACTACAACACTTTTAACAAAATTGGTTCTCAATGCAAATTAAATATCAATTTCTCATAAACATGATAAAAGATCCAAACATAATGCGGAAAACTCCCAAATCGAGGTGTCACATAGTACATGAGCATCTAAGTGTCACAAGTCTAGAATACATTGTCCAACATAATTTGAAACTAGAAACAATGAAAAGAAAAGATAGAGAATGAGAAAACAAGGGTTGCGAATGCCGAGCAGCTACGTCGAAGTCTCCAAGGATTAGCTGCACAAGGTATCAACACCCATTGTGTCCAGGAACACCTAGATTTGCACACGAAGTGTAGTGTGTAGCGTGAGTACAACCAACTCAGTAAGTAACGATACCAAATAAAGAACTGAAAGATAGTGACGAGCTACACAGTTATAGTTCAAATTTAAGAATATTTCAACATAGGAAAAATAGGCATGCTTCCAATTTTGACAATTTAGGCCAAATCAGCTATCTCCTATCAAATTTGAATAAAACAAAATAAAACATCTCGTAGAAAACTTCCAAATAGGGATATATGGAAGCTAAGTGCAATAATAATGAAATCAAGAGTTCCCTCTCAGAGTAACAGTCACTCAATATTTCTCAATATCTCAACACTCGGCACTCAGCACTCGTCACTCGGCACTCCGCACTTGTACTCAATATGTAAATGCGCTCACTAGGGGTGTGTATAGACTCTGGAGGGGCTCCTTCATCCCAAGCGCTATAATCCGCACGGACAACTCACGTGCTGTATGGAAAAGTCACGTGCCATAGTAGTAATATATGAATCTGCACGGACAATTCATGAACAACTCACGTGCTGCACGGGCAACTCACATGCTATGGGGTAAATATCTGAATATGCATGGACAACTCACGTGATATAGTGTAAACATCTCACAATCGGGACCTCTGCATCAATAAGCCATACATCTCTCCAGTCTCCCAGGCTCTCAGAAATCAAGAAAATTATCCCAAACAGAAATGATATAATGTATCAACAAGAAACAAGTAGAGACAGAGATACAATATAAAGTAAAATTGGGACTGAGTCACACAACAATTTTAACAGATATATTAACATGTACACGACCTCCAAGGGTCCTAACCGTACCAACAATAACCTAAACATGATTTCTAACATGATTCACAGTCAAATTTCTATAACACATGGAGAGCATATAGTTAATCAACAAATTATTGGACTTCGCAGTTCTATGGAGTGGACCAAGTCATAATTCTACAATGCACGCCCACACGCTCGTCACCAAGCATGTGCGTCACCTCCAAACCAATCAAAATACACATAACATGGGGTTCACACCCTCATAACCAGATTCAGAACTTTTACTTATCTCAATTCGAGAAGAACTCCCTACTCCAAACATGGGGATAGGACTAAATGGAGTTGCTCTCGGGGTTAGTGGATCATCGACGCATATCTTTGACATTTGTGGCACTTTCAAATGAATTGTTTAGTGTAATTTTCCATATTGGCCCAATAGTATCTTGCTCCGATGACTTTGTGAACCAATGACTCGGCGGCAGAATGATTCCCACAAGTGCCTTCGTGAATTTTCCGTAGGACGTAGTCGGTGTCTCTCGGACACAAACATATTGCCAACGGTCCATCGAACATCCTTCTATATGGTGTTCCATATTCGGCCAATGTGAATCGTGCGGCCTTCGTACGTAGAGTCCTCGATTCCTTAGGATTCGATAGAAGCTTTCCGTTCTTTAGGTACTCGATATATTTATTCCTCCAACCCCATATCAGACTTGTGGAGTTTATTTTGGTGTGTTCTTCTTCGATTACTGACCTCGAAAGTGGTACGACAGTCCCCGAGCTAATCTCGTCATCTTCGACTTATGACCCCAAATTTGCAAGGGCATCGGCCTCGCTATTTTGTTCTCGAGGCACATGTTGTAGGGTCCATTCCTTAAACTGATGTAGAGTCACTTGTAGTTTGTCCAAGTACCTCTGTATTCGATCTTCTCTAACCTCGAAGGTTCTGTTGACATGGTTTACCATAAGTAGGGAGTCATATTTGGCCTCGATGACTTCTGCTCCCAAACTCTTAACTAGCTCGAGACTTGCAATCATGGCCTCATACTCGGCCTCATTGTTAGTCAACTTGGAAGTTTTGATAGATTGTCTAATTCTATTACATGTGGTTTTCTTCAAAATGATGCCTAGTCCGGACCCCTTCACGTTCGAAGCGTCGTCCGTAAAGAGGGTCCACACCCCCGATGATGTACCCTATTTTAATAATAGTTCCTTTTCGACCTCGTGTATGAGGGCTGGCGTAAAGTTATCCACGAAGTCTGCTAAGTTTTAAGACTTGATGGCCGTTCGGCGTTGATACTCGATATCGTACCCACTGATCTCGACGGCCCATTTGGACAATCGTCCCGAGAGTTCGGGCTTATGCAAAACATTAAGAAAAGGATAAGTGGTCACCACACAGATCGGGTGACATTGAAAATACAGTTTTAATTTCCTAGAGGCGCTTATTAGGGCAAGCGCTAATTTTTCTAAGTGTGGGTACCGGGTCTCGGCCTCACCTAAAGTTTGACTAACATAGTAAACAAGAAATTGCGTACCTTGATCTTCTCGAACTAGGACCCCACTTACCATGATTTCCGAGACTACTAAGTACAAGTAGAGTTGCTCCTTCGCTTTCGGAGTATGAAGCAGCGGTGGGCTGGAGAGGTATCGCTTTAATTCTTCCAATGCTTGTTGACATTTCGGGGTCTATGCAAAATTGTTATTCTTTTTGAGCAGTGAGAAGAACTGGTTACTTTTATCTGAAGACCTCGAGATGAATCGGCCTAGGGCAGCTATGCGCCCTGTCAATCTTTGTACGGCCTTAACATTTTCCACGACTGTGATGTCTTCGATTGCCTTGATTTTATTGGGTTTAATCTCGATCTCCCGATTTGATACCATAAAGCCGAGGACCTTGCCTGAGCTGACCCTGAATGCACACTTCTCCGGGTTGAGCTTCATGTTGTATTTCCTTAGTATATCGAAGGTCTCCTGCAAATGTGTCAAATGGTCCTCTGCTCGCACGGACTTATATAGCATATCGTCAATATAAACCTCCATTGATTTACCTATTTGTTCTTTGAACATTTGATTTACTAAGTGTTGGTAAGTGGACCCGGCATTCTTTAGTCCAACGGCATTACATTATAACAATAGGTGTCGTAATTAGTGATGAACGATGTCTTAAACTGATCCTTCGGGTTCATTTGTATTTTATTGTACCCGGAATAGGCATCGAGAAAACTAAGGATCTCATGGACGGCTGTGGCATCGATCATGCGATCGATATTCGGTAGAGGAAAAGAGTCTTTAGGACATGCTTTGTTTAAATCTTTATAATTTACGCACATTCTAAGTTTGTTTCCCTTTTTAGGGACTACGACTACGTTTGCTAACAATTCAAGATATTTTACCTCCCGAATGGATCCTATTTTAAGAGGTTTTGTTACCTTATCCCTAATGAATGCATGTTTTACCTCGGACCGGGTCCTCCTCTTTTGTTTTACTGGCCAGAACTTTGGGTCCAAGCTTAGTCGATGTGTAGTGATCTCCGGCGGAATCCCTGTCATATCTAGGTGGGACCAAGCAAAACAATGTATATTATCGATGAGAAATTTAATGAGTATTCCCTAATCTAGGGGGTTAACCCCGTACCTAGGTATACCTTTCGATCAGGTAGATGCTCGATCAGTATGATTTTCTCTAGCTCTTCGACTGTCAATTTGGTGGCGTCAGAATCCAAGGGATTATGAAGGATCGAGGGATCCAGCAGTCATCGTCCTCATCCATTCCCTGCTTCTCCGACTGAGTCGAGGCTGGTAGCTGTGGTTTCTATTGAGCTTCCTATTTTCCTTTGGACTATGATCCATTTGCCGATGAAAGTGCCGATACCGGTATTACTTCGTCAACCACGAACACCTCTTTGTCAGCATGTTGTTCCCCATATACCGTTTTTAGTCCATATGGTGTTGGGAACTTCAACATTTGGTGAAGGGTTGAGGGGACCACCCTCATGTTGTGAATCCAGGGTCTTCCGAGTAGGGCGTTGTCTTTCATATCGCCTTCGATCACATGGAACCTTGTTTCTTAAATAGTTCCAACTACATTTACTGGTAAGATGATTTCAACTTAGGTTGTTTCACTTTCCATGTTGAAACCATTGAGAACTCGAGCTGCTGGCGCGATCTGATCATGTAGGCGGAGCAGCTCCACGACCCTCGATTGAATAATATTGGACGAGCTCCCTGTATCAATTAAAACACGTTTAACCTGACTTTTATTCATAAGTATAGAGATTACCAATGCATCATTGTGGGTTGTGAAATCCCTTCTGCTTCCTCATCATTGAACGACAAAGTGTCTTCTGGTACATAGTCTCGAGCTTGTTTTTCCCTGGTGATCGACACTTTAGTGCTTTTGAAAACAGGCCCTTGTGGAATATAGACCCCACCAATGATCATATGAATCACGTGTTGTGGTTCTTCATGCTCATTTTTCCTGTTTGCATCCCTGTCTTTAAAATTGTTTTTAGCTCGGTCGCTCAGGAATTTTCGAAGGTGACCCTCGTTGTATAGACGAGCCACCTTCTCCCTTAGTTGTCTGTAGTCTTCAGTTCTGTGACCCTGTGTACCATGGTATTTGCATATTTGATTATGGTTCCTTTGGCTGGATTTGGATGTAGGGGTCTGGGCCATCGAGTGTCCTTGATTCTCCCAATGGCTGAAACAATAATTGACGCATCGATATTGAATTTGTACTTTGACAACCGTGGTGCTTCTATGGGCTCAACATGCTTATCAAAGCCACTTTTTCCCATAAGCCCTCGGGAGCTCTGTCCTCGATCATTCCTTCGATCATTTCACATGGGATTACGTCCCGGGCTGCTGTTTCTATGATCTGCGTTGTATGATTGATGCCTATCTCTGTTCGATCGAGGCTCTCTATCGATATCCCTTTGAGTTCTGCTGACGGGCCTGTTTGGATAACTGAAACCGGAAGGGGTCCCTAACTGATCATCCTCGACCCTGATTTTTTACTGGTTTTGATTATGTAAGTTGGCCCAGGTCATCGATGGATATTCAATCAAATTTTGTTTTAGCTGTCGTGATGCCACCGAACTTCGTTCGTTCAAACCTTGAGTAAAATCTTGAACAACCCAATCGTTTGTGACCGAGGGTAATTCCATACGTTCCATCTGGAATCGAGATACGAGTTCTCTTAACATTTCGTTGTCGTTTTGTTTCACATTGAAGAGGTCCGACTTCATAGTCACAACCTTTATGGCTCCGACATGTGCTTTTACGAAGGAGTCTGCAAGCATGGCGAAGGAATCGATGGAATTAGGCGGCAAATTGTGGTAGCATATCATTTCTCCTTTCGACAAAGTTTCTCCAAATTTCTTCAGTAGGGCCGATTCAATTTCATCGCCTTCTAAGTCATTCCCCTTTATTGTGCATGTATACGAAATGACGTGCTCATTAGCGTCGGTGGTCCCATTGTACTTTTGAATTTCTGGCATGCGAAATATCTTTGGAATGGGCTTCGGAGCCACACTTGGAAGGAAAAGCTTCTGTACGAACTTCTTCGGATCCAACCCCTTTAGGATCGGTGGTGCCCCAGTATTTGGTCAACCCGGGAGTTGTATGTTTCTACTTTTTTGTCATTTTCCTCAATTTCCTTTTCTTTTCATTCAATCCGTTTAGTGAGATCATCGCGAATTTTCATAATGGCGGGGTCAGTCCCCGATTCATTGTCGTTTGATCTCTCCGGTATAGGATCGGTTCTATGGACGACTTCTGGTTCGATCCCACTTGGTGCTAATTTTGTAGTTGTGCTATAGCGGCTTCTTGAGGTTGTAACATTTCAAATATCAATTGGAGGCTAACTCCACCATCTTCTCTGCCCTGCGTACCTCGACCACCTGATCGAACTTCCATGCGTACGCTACCTTCGGGATCCACGCCCGCGACATGTGAACTGACGCCGAGGAGATTTGCAATTAGTGCTCCCTCGAGGTCAGCCTGAGGCACCTCGATCCCTGGGGCAGCTTTATTGTCATTTCCCTTGTGAAATTCGAGGTCGTTATCACCATGTGTAGGTGCTGCTTGTGAGTTTGACATGTTTATCCTGAAAACAAAGATTCTTACAAGAACAAGTGTATAGTAGTGTGTTGACGAGCGTATAGCGTATATAAAATTTTAACTCGTACTCTGTCAAATAATAGTATAGAAAGATGTCTAACCCACAGAGATTGGTTTATCTATTCTACAGACGTTTTTTGTTTTAATTACTATTTGAGAAAATCATAAAGAGTTGAGTTGTAAGTTAATTAAATAAAAATGCATGAATAGAGCAATAGAAAATATTTTATTTTTCACAAATATAATAAAAAGGTGTTGGAATCTTGACTTCACTTAATATTTCTATTATATAGTAGAATTACTATTCCTCAATTTCTATTTCTCAAAAATGTATAAATGCCTCTCATGATTACAAATATATATTA
>ML299347.1:0-25204 GCA_005239495.1 Nicotiana undulata
AGAGTAAAATACTGAACACCAGAAAACAGACTTCAACACCAGATGTTTCTATGATTTTGCACCTCGACACCTACCTGAAACTCACCCGATCCCTCGGGGCTCAAAACCAAATATGCACACAACCTCAAAAACATCCTACGGACTTATACGTGTAATCAAATCACCAAAATAACATCATAAACATCGAATTAAACATCAAAATCATCGAAATACTTCAAAACTTCTTAAACTTCAAATTTTGCATTTTGATCTGAATCACGTCAAACGAAGTCTGTTTCTTACCAAACATGAAGATAACACATATAAATCATATCGAACCTATACCGGGATTCGGAACCAAGTACGGGCTGGATACCACATGTTTCACATAAAATTTCATTTTCAAAAACCTTTATATTTTTCATAAAATAATTTTCTTTAAAAATGTATTTCTCGGACATGGGACCTCGGAATTCGATTCCGGGCATACGCCCAAGTCCCATTTTTTCCTACGGACCCTCGGTGATCGTCAAATCACGGGTCCGGGCCCGTTTACCAAAAATGTTGACCAAAGTAAACTTTATTCAAATTTCAGGATACAATTATTGTTTTTATCAGTTTTTCACATAACGGCTTTCCGGTTACACGCCCGGGATACGCACGCAAATCGAGATGATATAGAATGAGGTTTTCATGACCTCGGAGAACTGATTTCCCTAGAAATACACGGGATGACCTTTTGGGTCATCACAAGGACTACCTCAGTGTCGACTGATGGACCGAAGGGAGCCACCTAGATCAATATCCACTGGGTCCTGTACCAGGATCTCCACAACAAAAAATTGTGCAGGTGTAGTATCAGTACAACCGATCCCATGTACTGAGTAAGTGTCGAGCCTAACCTCGACGAAGTAGTGACGAGGCTAGGACACGACAATAATATCACCTGCATAGTTTAATAATAATATATAAAAAAATACCGACAGAAAGTAAACAATTAAGTGCACAAAACGGGGAAAACATGCTGGGAAAAAAAAAGGGAAAGAAATTACTGAATAACAGAACAAGGTAATAGTCTAAATATCAAAATAATAACAGGAAATAACAACACAAACAAACAAGTGCACGGCATAACCCTTCGTGCTTTACTCTCATTCTCACCAAAACAAGTGCACGACATCACCCTTCATGCTTTACTCTCATCCTCACCATGAAAAGTGCACGACATCACCCGTGCTTTTACTCTCATCCTCACCAAAACAAGTGCACGACATCACCCTTCGTGCTTTTACTCTCATCCTCACCAAAACAATAAATAAATAAAATGGCACGGCATTATCCTTCGTGCTTTCAAATATCATATCATGGCACGACATCACCCTTCGTGCTTTAACACTCTCATCCCCAAAATGCAATAAATAAATACACGGCATCACCCTTCGTGCTTTACACTCTTCCTCACCCAAAGAATAAGAACAACAGTTTGGCAAGGAAAAGTCAACAACATGAATCATAAATCACCACATCCCGGCAAGGGAACAACAATGGAAATAATACCGCCCTGGCAAGGGACACATCTATAACCAATCTTACACAAGTGTATAATTTACCAAAATACTCCTCAACCGGACCAACACTCAGCAGTACTCACAATCAAGAATTTCCATCATAAGAATAACTTACTTAGTTGATATTAAATCCATAACACAATAAACCTAAAAAAAATCACATAATTAACTAATATCCGACTGACGGGCATGCTTGACAACAACGTATAGGTACTCATCACCTCACCTATACATTGGACATGGAATAAACATGTAGCAAATAAGACTCAATACCTATTCCCTCAAGCTAAGGTTAGGCCAAACACTTACCTCGATGCCACAAACACAATTCAAGCCTCAACTACCGCTTTACCTCTTGATTCAACCACCAACTCGCTCGTATCTAGCCACGAGTTAGTTAATTATATCAATAAATGCTAAATGAATCAATTCTAATGCATGAAAATGAGTATTCTAAAGTTTTCTCCAAAAAGTCAAAAATTGACCCCGGGCCCGCTCGGTCCAAACCTGAAATTCGGACCAAAACCCGATTATCCATTCACCTACGAGCTCGGATATATAAATGGTTTTGAAAAATAATAAATAACTGAAATTCCTGTATAAATATACCCCTCTCAGACACCCACCGCGGACCGCACAAAAAGGAGTGCGGCCACACTAACAAAAAAACAAAGAAAAAATGGCTGTAGTGACATGCTTTAGTATTTTGGTCATAACTTTCTCTACAAATGTCTAAATTGCGATTTCTTTACTATTCTGGAAACTAGACACGGAGGGATACAACTTTTGTTTTTGAATCATCTCAAAGTTCCTTGTATATCAAAAGATATAGGCCTCCGAAGTCTGACCAGTGATCCTGCTTCCTCACCGCGGACCGCACAAAATCGAGTGCGGCCGCAAATGCCCTTTCCGTGGAAGCACAAAATGAGTGCGAACCTCGCTGGCTGGTTCAGAGATCTACCCGAAACTCACCCGAGCCCTCGGAACTTCAAACCAAATGTGCACACAACATCGAAAATATCCTACGGACTTATTCGTATAATCAAATCACCAAAATAACATCATAAACATCGAATTAAACCCCAAAATCATTGAAATTCCTCAAAACTTGTTTAAACATCAAAATTTGCATTTAAGGTCCGAATCACATCTAATGAAGTCTGTTTCTTACCAAACTTCACAGATATGGCACAAATATTATATCGAACTTGTACCGGGCTCCGGAACCAAGATACGGGCCCGATACTACGAGTTTCACATATAATTACTCTTTCAAAATCTCTTATATTTTTCTAAACACAGTTTCTTTTAAATATTCATTTCTCGGACTCGGGACCTCGGAATTCGATTCCGAGCATACGCCCAAGTCCCATATTTTTCTACGGACCCTCTGGGACCGTCAAATCACAAGTACGGGTCCGTTTACCAAAAATATTGACCAAAGTCAATTTTATTCCCATTTCAAATTCAAAATTTCAAATTTCCTTAGTTTTTCACATAAAGGCTTGTCGGCTACACGCTCGGGCTGCGCACGCAAATCGAGGTGAGATAGAAGGAAGTTTTCACGACCTTGGGACACAAAATTACTAAAAATACACGGGATGACCTTTTGGGTCATCACTAAAACAGCTACAAACTTTTCAGTATTCATAAGTTAACCTAATTTCGTGAAAGAAGTCTATTTATACGCAGCTGGAATTTTCAGACAAAATCACCCTTTCAGAGGTTCTGCGGCCGCACAAATCTATGTGCGGTCCGCACTTCTCTTCAGCTCTTGACAGGGGTTGATTCTACGACAGCACAATTTTGTATTGCGGCCGCATCTCTTAAATTCGTGGTCCGCACAATTCTGGGTGCGGCCGCACTGGGTTCTTCTGCGGATCACACATTTCCTGATTGCGCTCTCATAGTTGATTTCTGCGGCCACATAAATATAGTGCGGTCTGCATTTCTTTTTGTCACGACCCCAAATCCTAACAGGTCGTGATATCGTCTATCGTTGAACTAGGCTAGACGCTATCACATAACTACACATTTCTTTTAATAATATTTCTCAAAATCATTAATAATTCCTCATAATAAGCATAAAATTTTCTAAATCCTTAAACCGCATAAATAATCTAACAGTCTATAACCAATCCCCAGAACTGGAGTCAACAGATCAGGAGCATCTAAGAGAGTACTAAAACTGCTAATGTCATTATACAATATCTCAGAACAAAATACTAGATACTAAATAAGGGAAAGGAAATGGAGAAGCTGTGGATGCTGGACAGCTACCTTGAAATCCCGAATGCTGACGCCGAACGAACTCAGAAGTCTACTGCTCAGAACCAGTACCTGAATCTGTAAAAAGAGGTTCATGGAGTAATGATGAGTACGCCAACTCAGTAGTAATAAAAGTAAATCAAGTCTGAAGATAAGAAACTTACAGTAACAAAACACCAATTCACAAATAGTAAAATACCGAGTCTTAATAAAGTATACATGTAGTACAGATGTTTGAAAACCAATTTCCGTAATGAATCCTTTGAACATGTATATTTTCCAATGTTTTCCAGTAAAATTCCAAAAAATATAAGTATGATAGATGAAATGAATGAAAAAGTAGAACTCAACAGAAATATCATTATAAAACGCCCCTCGGAACAAATCATCACTCATAATAGTCACTCAACACCTCACCATCACGCAGTAACAATCACTCATCACCTCAAAATCACTCATACCTCCCAATCACTCGTCACTCAGCACTCGCACTCAGTAGGTACCTGCGCTCACTGAGGGTGTACAGACTTCGGTGGGGCTCCTACAGCGCAAGCGCTATAAACAGTCAAGTCATGGCAATAATCACTCAGGCACTCGGCCTCTCTCATACCATAAATACCCTCACAATGTTGGCCCTCGGCCTCACTCAGTCAGACACTCTCAACATGCCACTCGGGCCATAAATAAATAGGTTCTCGACCCAAAACAATATTTCATTTCAAGAAATAATAATATCAATAAATCTGAGTGTCAACCAATTTAATAAGAAAGGCTGAGTGTAAAATCATAATTTCTACGTGAGGAATATCAGGATAATATCCCCCAAAGGGTAAAACAGATTGGCACAAGGCCCCAAACGTGGCTTACAACCCAAATATATCAAGAACATAGTAATACTATTTAACATATAATTTGAAAGCAGTTTCGTAGCTCAATAGTTGCCTCAGAAGGAACAAATTTTCAATTTCCCAATTCGTGCACGCCCCACACTCGTCATACAGTGTGTGCGTCACTCCAAAATAGTGAAAGGATGCTATGTCGGGGGTTTCATACCCTCAGAACAGGATTTAAAGACATTACTTACCTCAAACTAGCCCGAAAAGCTATTCCGCAACACTCTTGCCCCTCGAATCAATTTCCAAGTGCTCCAAATCTATCAAAGTCAGATATTTCACATAGAAATATGCTAGGGAGATGAAACCCATTCGAAAAATATCAACTTTATGCAGAATTCTCGAAATTAGCCAAAACTCGACCCCCGGGACCACGTCTCGGAACTCGAAAAGCTTTATACCAAAATGATCCTCATCATCTCACGAGTCTATACATATAAGGAACGCTGCAATCGGAGTCCAAATGACCCCTCAAATCACCCCTAGAATGTCTCTTAAACTCAAGACCTAGTTTTCTCTTTTCCACTGGTTTTTCTCAATTAAACACCACTAATTAGGTCTTTAATAACATATAATCAAGTTAATAAGTCCAAAAACCTTACCTCAATGAAGAACAATAATTTTCTTCTTCAGAAACCCTCCAAAAGCTCGGAACCCACAATAACAATGGTGAAAAGAAGACTAAAAATCGCTAAGTCCTCTTTTTATACTTTCTGCCCAGGCTTTTCGCACCTGCGACCCTTTTCCTCGCACCTGCGGTCCGCACCTGCGCTCAAGACCAACACACCTGCGGAATTTAATTAAACCAACAAATTCTCGCACCTGCAGCCCAGGTGCCGCACCTGTTGCTCGCAGATGCGGCCAACACAACTGCTTCTGCAATTCTTCCTCCAGGGTATCAGAACCCGCACCTGCGACCTCTTTCGCCGCTTTTGTAGCTCGCACCTGCGGCCAAGTATCCGCAGGTGCGAAAATGACAGTAACAGAAACACCATCAGCTGATGCTGCATTTTTCAACTCCATAAATCCCCGTTCACCATCAGAAATCAATCTCGAGCCCCTCGGGACCCCAACCAAACATACCAACACATCATAAATGATCATCCGGACTTAATCGCACCCTCGGAACACCCAAATTAACATCAAAATACAAAAATCACATCAAATTCAAGCTATGAACTTCGAAATTCCTAAATTCCACCAACGATGCTGAAACCAACCAAAACACATCCGAGTGACCTGAAATTTTGCACACATATCCAAAATGACATTACGAACATGTTCCAACTTTCGAAATTCCATTCCGACCCCGATAGCCTATTTCCCACTGCCGACCGGAAATCACCAAAAACTAACTTTCGCCAATTCAAGCCTAATTCTACACCGGACATCGTAATAGCATTCTGAACACACTGCTAAGTCCCAAGTCACCTAACAAAGCTATCCGAGCCATAAAATCCGCATTCCAAGATCGCTTACCAATAAGTCAACTCCCAGTTGACTTTTCCAACCATAAAGCTACTTTTAGAGACTAAGTGACTAAATTCTCACTACAGACATTCCGAACCCGAGCCAACCGACTCCAACACATCATAAACAGTATAACCAATGCATGACAAAGTATAAACATTAATAATAGTGCAGATTCTACGGAACAACCGGTCGAGTCGTTACGTTCTCCCCCTCTTAAACAAACGTTCGTCCGCGAACGGGTCTAGAAACATACCTGGAGTCTCAACAAGTGAGGATATCTGCTCCGCATCTCTCGCTTGGTCTCCCAAGTAGCCTCCTCCACTGGCTGAACTCTCCACTGCACCTTCACTGAATCTATATCCTTAGACCTCAACTTTTTGACCTGACGAGCCAAAATAGCCACCGGCTCGACCTCATATGACATATCACCCTTGAGCTAAACTGTGCTGAAGTCCAAAACATGAGACGGGTCACCAATATACTTCTGGAGCATCCAAACATGAAATACTAGATGAACACTCAACAAGCTGGGTGGAAAGGAAAGTCTATAAGCCACCTCTCCAACCCTCTGAAGCACCTCAAACAAACCAATAAACCGGGGACTCAACTTTACCCTCTTCCCGAACCTCATAACACCCTTCATGGGTGATACCTTCAGCAGTACCTTATCACCCTCCATGAAAGAGACATCCCAGACCTTCCGCTCCGCATAACTCTTCTGCCTAGACTGCACCGTGCGAAGTCGCTCGTGAATCAACTTCACCTTCTCCAATGCATCCTGAACCAAATATGTGCCCAATAGCCTAGCCTCACCCGGCTCAAACCAACCAACCGGATATCTACACCTCCAACCATATAAAACCTCATACGGGGCGATCTGAATACTGGACTGGTAGCTATTATTACATTCAAACTCCGCGAGTGGAAGAAATCGGTCCCATGAACCCCCAAAATCAATCACACAAGCACGCAACTTGTCCTCCAAAATCTGAATAGTCCGCTCAGGCTGCCTGTCGGTATGAGGATGAAATTTAGTGCTCAAATCTACATGAGTACCCATACCTCTCTGCACGTCTCTCCAAAACTGAGACGTGAACTGAGTACCTCTGTCTGAAATGATAGAAAGTGGAACTCCATGCAATCAGACAATCTCCCTGATGTAGATCTCAGCTAACCGCTCCGAAGTATAGGTAGTACTGATAGGAATGAAGTGCGCGGACTTGGTCAGCCGATCCACAATGACCCAAATAACATCAAATTTCCTCGAAGTCCGTGGAAGCCCAACTACGAAGTGCATAGTGATCCGCTCCCACTTCCACTCCGAAATATCTAACTTCTGAAGTAATCCACCCGGTCTCTGGTGCTCATACTTGATGTGCTGGCAGTTGAGACACCGTGCTACATACTCAACAATATCTCTCTTCATCCACCTCCACCAATATTGCTGTCTCAGATCCTAATATATCTTCGCGACACCCGGATGAATGGAATACCGCGAGCCATGGGCCTCTGCTAATATACACTCTTGAAGCCCATCCACATTAGGCACGCAAATACGGCCCTACATCCTCATAACCCCGTCGTCACCAATAGTCACATCCCTGGCATCACCTCGACGGACCCTGTCTTGAAGAACTAACAAGTGCCGGTCATCATACTGGCGTGCTCTAATCTGATCATAAAGAGAAGAACGGGAAGCCATGCAAGCTAATACCCACGGAGGCTTTGAAAAATCCAATCTCACCAAATAACCCGCTAAAGCCTGAACATCAAGTGCTAAAGGTCGCTCTACTGCTGAAAGGTAAGCTAGACTTCCAAACTCACGGCTCTACGACTCAGGGCATCAGCCACTACATTGGCCTTCCCCGGATGATATAAAATAGTGAGGTCATAATCCTCGAGAAGCTCCAACCATCTCCTCTGACGCAAATTCAAGTCCTTCTACTTCAGCAGATTCTGCAAACTACGATGAGCAGTGAAAATCTCACACTGCACTCCATACAAATAATGGCGCCAAATCTTCAAAGCATGAACAATGGATGCTAACTCAAGATCGTGCACTGGATAATTCTTCTCGTACACCTTCAACTGTCTAGACGCGTACGCACTCACCCTACCATCCTGCATCAATACCGCTCCCAAGCCAACTCTAGAAGCATCACAATAGACTGTATAAGAACCCGAACCAATAGGCAAAACCAATATCGGGGCTGTGGTCAATGCTGACTTGAGCTTCTGAAAGCTCTCTTCACACTCATCAGACCACCTAAATGGAGCACCCTTCTAGGTCAATCTGGTTAATGGTGAAGCAATAGAAGAGAACCCCTCCACAAAGCGACAGTAATATCCCGCCAAACCAAGGAAGCTCCTAATCTTTGTAGCTGAGGACGGTGTGGGCCAACTCTGCACCACCCAAATCTTCTTTGGATCAACCTGGATACCCTTACTAGACACCACGTGCCACAAGAAAGCTACAGAACCAAGCCAAAACTCACACTTAGAGAATTTTGCATAAAGCATCTCCTCACTCAACCTCTGCAACACAACCCTCAAATGCTGAGCATGCTCCTCCTGGCTACGAGAATATACCAGGATGTCATCAATGAACACAATGATGAAAGAATCAAGGTAAGGCTGAAACACGTTGTTCATCAAATGCATGAACACGGCTTGGGCATTGGTCAGCCCAAATGACATAACAAGAAACTCATAATGACTATATCTGGTCGTGAATGTCAGAATCCCAAATCTTCAACTGATGATATACGGATCTCAAATCAATGTTAGAGAACACTCTAGCTCGCTGAAGCTGGTCAACAAGTCATTAATACGGGGAAAAGGATACCGGTTCTTCACCGTAACCTTGTTCAACTGCCTATAATCAATACACATGCGCATAGAACCATCCTTTCTCTTCACAAACAACACCGGTGCACCCCAAGGTGACACACTGGGCCGAATGAACCCCTTATTTAGGAGTTCTTGAAACTGCTATTTCAATTCCTTCAATTCCGCTGGTGCCATACAATAAAGTGGAGTAGAGATAGGCTGGGTGCCTAGCACCAAGTCAATACCGAAATCAGTGTTCCTGTCAGGTGGCATGCCTGGCAGGTCTGAAGGGAATACATCCGGAAAATCACGGACCACAGGAACATAATCAACAGAAGGAGTCTCACCACTAACATCCCTCACAAAATCCAGATAAGATTCGCATCCCTTCTCAACCATATGCTGAGCCTTTAAGTAAGAAATAACTCTGCTAGGCACATGATCAATATACCCTCTCCACTCAACTCTCAAAACTCCGGGCATATCCAGGGGCACGGTCTTAGTATGACAATCAAGAATAACATGACATGGGGATAACCAATCCATGCCCAGTATCACATCAAAATCAACCATGGTGGCTAACGACAAGTCAACTTTGGTCTCCAGGTCCCCAATAGATATCACACATGACCGATACACACGGTCCACAACAATAGTATCCCCCACCAGAGTAGACACATGAACAAATGTAACTAAAGACTCACAGGGCATACTCAGAAAGTGAGCAAAATATGACGAAATATAAGAGTATGTGGAACCAGGGTCTAATAGAGCCAAAGCATCACTATGACAGACTGAGATAGTACCTGTAATCACTGCATCGGAGGTCATGACATCAGGCCTAGCTGGGAGTGCATAGATACGTGGATGACCTCCACCTACTTGACCTCTCCCTCTAGGGCGGCCTCTGGCTGCCTGACCTCCACCACTAGATGCCTGGGTGGGTGGTGAAGTGACTGAGGATGAAGTCGAGGGCTGATCCCTCTGCTGAGATGAACTTCCAGGGTGATGAGGACACTGTCTCCACACATGTCCAAACTCTCCACACTCAAAGCAACTACCTGGAGCTGCAGATGGGGACTTAAGGGAACCCCTACCACCAGAATAGTTACCGAATGAACCATGCATAGATGAACCCTGGAATGATGATGCTATGGAGGAACTCTAAGCTGGAAGGGCACTAAAGGATGAACGACCCAGATACAAGCTGCGGGGACCTTGCCCCGAAGATGCGCCACTATAAGCTGAGCGAATTGGCTAAGGAGGTCTAAATGGGCGACCTCTGATATGCTGAAACTACCTTGTGGAAGGGACACCACTGAAGCTACCTGATCCCCGAGCCCTCTTGGCCTCCCTCTCCTCACGCTCCTACCTGTGAAATGACTCAATATCCCGAGCAATGTCAACAACATGCTCGAATGTAGCTCCAAACACTCTCTCCCTGGTCATCAATTCTGAAGCTGATACGTGAAGCCATCAATGAACCTCCTGATCCTATCCCTATCAGTAGGGACTAACTCAGTGGCATGCCGAGCCAACTCAGAAAGAATGCATCTCGTACTGTGTAACTGACAGCTCTCCCTGGCGCAACTGCTCAAACTGCCTACGTTGCTTCTCTTTGTGGGATTGAGGAACATACTTCTCCAAAAAGGTCGTGGAGAACTGCTGCGAGGTGAGGGGTGCTGAACCAACCGGCCTACGCCTCTCAAATGCCTCACACCAAGTGAAGGCAGCACCAACAAACTGAAATGTATCAAACGAGACCCCACTGGTCTCCAGAATCCCAACAGTACGGAGTATCCTCTAACACTTATCTAGAAAACCCTGGGCATCCTCACCCTCTTTGCCATTGAAAGTCGGAGGCTGAAGTCTACTGAACCTCTCCAGCCTACGCTGCTCATCCTCGGGCATAGCTGGGACCACATAGTCCTGAACTAGAGCAAATGGCTGGGCTGGGACTGCCCCCGGTACCTGAAAACCCTGTACAACCTGCTCAGGTGTCCGGGCAGCTGGAGTTTGAGTGCCTCCCCCGGTCTGAGATGCAGCGGCAGTAGTATACATAGCGACCGCCTGAGCCAAACTTGTACATACTGTCAAGATCTAAGCCAGGGTCTCCTGAAGACCCGGAATGACAATAGGCACTGCCGGTGCCTGATCCTGTCCCGCAGGGGCACCCTCGGCGGGAACCTGATCCTGAATAGTAGGGGGATACACTAGTACTGTCCCGGCTTCCACACGGGTTGGTCCCCTAACTCCACCACGGACTCGACCCCTCGTGGGTCCAGTAGGTGTCTAGTCACCCTGATCTATAGCGCGTGTCCTCACCATCTGTGAGAGAATGAAACAACATGAGTTTAGATTTCCAAAGTCAATAGAATGGCACGACAGAGTTCAAGAAAACGAGATTTTTCCTTAGAGTTCTGTAGCCTCTCGAAGATAAGTACAGACGTCTCTGTACCGATCCGCAAGACTCTAATAAACCTGCTCATGACCGTTGAGTCCTGTGTAACCTAGAACTCTGAAACAAACTTGTCACGACCCCAAATCCTAACAGGTCGTGATGGCGCCTATCGTGGAACTAGGCTAGCCTGTATCACATAACTACACATTTCTTTTAATAAAATTTCTCAAAATCATTAATAATTCCTTATAATAAGCATAAAATTTTCTAAATCCTTAAACCGCATAAATAATCTAACAGTCTATAACCAATCCCCAGAACTGGAGTCAACAGATCACGAGAATCTAGGAGAATACTAACACTGATAATGTCATAATACAATGTCTCAGAAAAAAATACTAGATACTAAATGAGGGAAGGGAAATGGAGAAGTTGTGGACACTGGACAACTACCTCGAAATCCCGAATGTTGACGCCGAACGAACTCACAAGACTACTGCTCAGAACTAGTACCTGAATCTGCACACAGAGGTGCAGGGAGTAATGATGAGTACGCCAACTCAGTAGTAATGAATATAAATCAAGTCTGAAGATAAGAAACACACAGTAACAAAACACCAATTAACAAATAGTAAAATACTGAGTCTTAATAAAGTATACATGTAGTACAAATGTATGAAAATGAATTTTCGTAAAGAATCCTATGAACAAATATATTTTCCAATGTTTCACAGTAAAAATCCCAAAAATATTAGTATGGAAGATGAAATGAATTAAAAATCAGAACTCAGCAGAAATATCATTATAAACCGCCCCTCGGGCCAAATCATCACTCATAATAGTCACTCAGCACCTCAACATCACTCAGTAATAGTCACTCAGCACCTCACAGTCACTCATACCTCCCAATTACTCATCACTCGGCACTCGCACTCAGTAGGTACCTGCGCTCACTGGGGGTGTACAAACTCTGGAGGGTTCCTACAGACCAAGCGCTATAAATAGCCAAGTCATGGAAATAATCACTCAGGCACTCGGCCTCTCTCATATCATAAATATCATCACAATGTTTTACCCCGGCCTCACTCAGTCAGACAGTCTCAACATGCCACTCGGTCTATAAATAAATGGGTTCTCGACCCAAAACAGTATTTCATTTCAAGAAATAATAATATCAATAAATTTGAGTGTAAACCAATTTAACAAGAAAGGCTGAGTGTAAAATCATAATTTCTACATGAGGAATAGCAGGAAAATAGCCCCCAAGGGGTAAATCAGATCGGCACAAGGCCCCAAACGTGGCTTACAACCCAAATATATCAAGAATATAGTAATACTATTTGTCATATAATTTGAAAGCAGTTTCGTAACTCAATAGTTTCCTCATAAGGAACAAATTTCAAATTTCCCAATCCGTGCACGCCCAACACTCGTCATACAGTGTGTGCGTCACTCAAAAATAGTGAAAGGATGCTATGTCCCGGGAATCTGTAACACCTCGTACATTCGGCTTAGGTGTGAATGAGTTAAAGCAGTAGTAAGGTTATACTTTGGATATATGAAGTCCTATCGGGATGATTATGGGTGAAATAAGTTAATTCAAAATCAAGATTGAAAGTGAGCTACATAAGATTAGACAAAATCGACTAAGTTTGGAGAAGATCCGTCTTCCAGAAGTGTTTAGCACAACTGTGTAAGTAATCTTGGAAAACCCAAATCAAGAAAGTTGTAGGCCTTCGAAATAGCTTTTCAACAATATGTTATGGATCCTGAACGAACATCTGTGCAAAACGTTATGCCTGTTTTACAGAACACTACGCCATATGAGCGCCCACTAGCGCGACCGCGCTAATAGGGTTCCGTTCTGGCCATTTAGTGTGGTCAGTAGCGCGGGTTGGGCCTCCAGGTGCGCGGGGGCGCTAGTGGGGTGTCATTTTAAAGCCCTACTTCCTCCCCCACACCCCCAAAACACAAAAACTTGCTATAGGAAGGAAAACTCTCAAAAACCTAACTCCTTAAAGGTCCCTCCATCATCCAAGGTAAGTTCTAATGGTGATTCTAAGTTTATTTCAATTCCCCAACATCTTATTACATTGGTAAACCCTCTATATCATTAGAGGTTCGATTGGTACATTGTTGTTGAGCGAAGGAACCCTAGAACTCGAATTCAAGGGGATTGAACTTCAAAAAGGTAATGTCTTCACCCTCTAATTGATTCTAGCATTGGATTAATGATTATAGACTCTAGTTCATGAGATATGAATTGATGGGTTTGATAGAAAAGCATGAACGACTATTTGTTTGGGTTGTTGATTGTTGGTTATTGGTTAATGGTGTTGTTTACCTTATGGGTGATAAAGAATAATGTAGATTATAACTATTTGAGACTCTAGAATTTATATAGGAGCAAAAGAATGGGTTATTGGGTATAGAAATACCATTAATAAGGGATATGAAGCTTTATTCCACCAACTGATTGATAAAATGCCTAAGTGACCTAAACATGGCTATTATTGCTAATATGGAATCCCTTTGACTTCCATTAAAATAGATTAAAGTTGAAAGGGTTGGAAAACATTATATTGCGCTCAAGAGTAGGAAATTAAGGTATGTGAGGCTAACTCTCTATGTTTGGGAATGTTATTGATTCTCCCTACACTACGTTTCTTTTACGACGTTACTACTTGCCTCAGAAATATAGTTTAGCCTAGTTTCTTGAATAGCTGTAGAGCTTCTATTCTCTAGCTTCATAACTCGTTCATGAATTTCATTCTGAACGTTGTGAGCTCAGTTCGTATTCAATATAGACTTGGATTTGATGTCCCTAAGTCTCAGTATAGCTTACTCAGCAATTCTTAAACAATTGAAGTTTCAGTGTTCATAATCAGTTCAAGATTACATGTCTCAGTCTAGTCGTATTCAGTATTCAATTATTATGTAATCAGTGTAATTCAACATTTCAGTATCATGTATGTATGATTCTCAGTTCCTGATTTTAAATTCCTGAATGTTGAACACCTGTATTTGGGTCTGAGGCAGCAATTTATATGCTTTATGCATCTTTGGGCCTGAGGCCGCAGTTTATGCTTTATGCATTTTTGGACTTGAGGTCGCAGTTATGTATACATATACTTGGGCCCGAGGCCGCAGTTTGTGCACGTATATATATTGGGCCTGAGGCCATTTAGATAAACAAGTTGTTCATACTTCAGAAGAGGGAGTATTCATATCCTTACTTCCTTGTTTTAGTTCATTTATCAGTTATCAGTTATCAACTATCAGTTCAGTTATCAGTTATCAGTTCAGTTATCAACTATCAGTTCAGTTATCAGTTATTAGTTATCATTTCATTTATCAGTTATTAGTTATCAGTTCAATTATCAGCTATCAGTTCAGTTATCAATTATTAGTTATCATTTGTGTTATCAACTTAGTTTCAGTTTCAGCATTTATAATTCTTTCTTTCAGTTTCTTTACATACCAGTACAATTCAAATGTAATGATTTACAGGTTGACGATTCAGAGCGCTAGGATTTTCGTACCAGCTATTTGGTGATCCCTAGTTCTCTCGGGGCATTATCATTACCTTACAGTCTTCAGTATTTTTAGACAGTTAGTGTTTTCAGTACGTCTTTAGAGGCTTCATAGACTATAGTCACATCTAGACAGAGTTGCAGGCTTCTTATATTAAGCCATTTTGGGTACAAATATATTTCAGAATTGTATTAGTATTTCCGCACTTTGATTATATCATCCAGACTTTTAGTATATCAACATGTGTTAGTTTATCTTCCGCATTCAGTATGTTTGATATCACATGTTGATTCAGCCAGCCAGTTGGTTCGCTCGGTCACATGTAGTCAGGCACTGAGTGGCGTGTTACGTCCAGGCCCACGTTCGGGGCATGACAAAGCTTGGTATCAGAGCACTAGGTTCAAGAGTCCTAGGGAGTCTATGAAGCCGTGTCCAGTGGAGTTTCCTTTATATGTGTGTGTCGGCCACTCATATAAATGGTTAACTACCAAGACATCCAGGATTGTCTCAATTCTTTCTACTCTAGATCGTGCCATGAAGCTTTAACCTTCCGTTCCTATCGAATTCCATACGTATCTAATGAACGAGTGACGTGAAAGAAAAACCCAAGGTTCTAGAGATGATGATTTCCCATTGGGGTATAATTATGGAGCACAAGTTAGTAACAAATGAGACTTGAGAAGATGTTGGAAGTGGGATGCAATGGATAGTAGTACATATCAGAGCATAACCTTACTAGAAAGTACGAAGGTAGTTATCCGTTTTATGGTTATCAACTTAACTCAGTTACCAGTTATACAGTCTTTCAGTTAGCAGGTTTATGGTTATTCAGTAAGCCATTTATTTGTTATTCAGTTACTAGATCTCCAAATTTCAGTGTATCAAAATTTTTGGGGGACTAGTGAGTATACAGTGACGCATATGGGTTCTCAAAGAAAATGTAAGTAACAGTGATAATAGCGAAACCTTCGCATATTTTAGGTTTGGATTAAGACCAAGACTCACCGGATTGCGCAGGAAGTGATTTATCTGATATTGATATACTCTGAAGGACATTTTTGTGTGTGGTAGTGTATCTGTATATGTTTTACCTCATAGAACAATTTCATTTTTATTCATGGAAATAGGGTTGAAGGTTGGATGATGATAGTTCATATGTCAGACCCTACGGTTCAACAAGTTAATAATTAGACCGCTGCCATATAATTGATCACTATAGTTTTGGACAGAAAAGAGCCTAAGGAAAATATAGCTAAGAATAATATGATGTACAAAATGAGAACCAAGAGCAGTCGATATTGAATTTCAGGGAAAGATTTTAAGTTGTTTAGATTTATTCAAATCATAACTAGAAAGTACCATGTTAGTGAATTTGTATAAGAAGTGGCTATTACTGTGAGATAAAAGATAAGAGAGTCCCCCCTTAGATAATCCGATTAAGTATTTACTCCAGATGTTTATAGTCGGAAATGATTTTGAAGTGTATAGAAAATTCGGGGTTAGATATTCCAATTTCGTTTAAGGTAGATGAACTTTCTCTAAGTGTGATCCATGTACATTGTTCAAAAAAGAAAGGATAAGCATGCGACCGTAGAACAGGTTCGGATGGTGAGGGAAGTTAGGAATAACCATATGTTTCACTTTAGTTATTCAAAGCAGAACATGAACACATGACGCTAGCAGGTGGTTAGTAAAAGAATAGTAAGTATGTTTGAGTAGATACAATGAATTAGAACTTTCAGCAAAGCTGGTATAGGTACAATTTGATTTACTTACCTTGGTTAACTCTAGTGAGTGCATGACAGTTTGAAATACTAAATTTTTGTTAGAACTTTAAGAGTTTAAGTTAAACCCAAAGTACAATGGCAGTGGAAAAAATTAGCTAGCAGTAAGAGAGCAAACTATAGAAGGATGGCCTCTAGGAATTATCGAAATGTGGTTTCCCCAAGATTAATAGTGTGAGAAAAGTTAAATTATTAAGATTGTGTAAGATAGTTGTGAATACATTAGCATTCTGATATGTGAATAATTTTTTTTTCAAAAAAAAAAAAAAAACAAAATAAATGGATTTCTCAAAAGTAAGTTGGAAGGTGAGTCGTCATTGACGTAGAGTGCAAACAATTGCAGACAATAAGGAAAGTTATTTAGATACCCCCAAAAAAAAGGGGAGGATCCACAAGTATAAGACCTTTAGTCTAAGCGGTGATGTGAAAACAATCAGTAAGTCCATTGGATATGAAAAAGAAAATCAGTTTGGTAATGAGGGAAAATTGTATAACTACCATAGGGATTATGTCTAGCATGTGTAAGAAACACAAAGTGAGTAGAATGACCACCGAGCTTAGTTATTGATGATAAAGTGATCACAGAGAAGCTATAAAATGCCTATTTATGTGTTATGAGAATAAAATTTAGAGTACATGTCAAAGACTTAGTTCACAATAATACTATAAGTGTTTTCAGGAAGTGCTTAAGAAGATATTAAAGTGTGGGAAGTATAAGTCATGATTGAGGTAGATAAGAGAACTCTGGTGAAATAAATTCACCGCTTAGCCCAACTAGGAGTTCAATTTGCGTACTCCAAAGATAGTAGAGTTGTTGTCTAGAATATGACTTGTTCCCCCTTAGTAGCCGAAGAGGAGGAGAAATAATTTGATGATCCCTATGTGTTGGAGTTGAGAGAGGAGATTCACCAGTATAAGACGATGGCTTTTGAATAAGGGGGAGATGATGGTACTTTGAGGTACCAAGACCAATTGTGTGTTCCAGACATAGATTGACTTAAAGAGGGAAGATCATGTTAGAAGCCCATAATTCCAGGTATTCTTTCTATCCAAGTTCCCAAAATATTCATCATGACCAAGGAGATTTATTGGTCGAACGACATGAAAAAGAATATCGCAAACTTTATGGCCAAGTGTACAAATTATCAGTAAGTGAAAGTCGAGCAGCAGAAAGCCTAGTGTTTTTCCACCAGAATTAGTAGTGGTACAACCAGTATTTCACATGTCATATTATAACATTCAAGTTTCTAGTACTCAGATACTCATATAAGTTCAGTACTCAGATACTCATGTCACTTCAGTACTCAGATACACATGTTAGTTCAATACTCAAATACTCATGTCAGTTCAATACTCAGCTACTCATGTCAGTCCAATACTTAGATATTCATGCCAGCTTAGTACTCTGATATTGATGTTAGTTCAATATTCAAATATTCGTGCCAGCTAAAATATCCATATATCCATGTTATTTCAGTATTCATGTATCCATGGCAGACCAATATTCAGTCAATGCAGTAGTCATTCAGTTCAGTATGTCAAGAGTTCAGTAATCATGTATTCATTCAGTTTAGTATACAAGTATTAATGCAAGTTCATGTTTCCACCAGACCCCAGGGTCAACCAGTTTCTTCAGTTATCCCCTCCAGAGTTCACAGGTACTGACCCCGAGACTGATCCTCAGGATTTTATTGACGAAATGTACAAGACCCTCCGAGTCATGCGTGCTACTGAGATAGAGGGGGTAGAGTTGGCCTCCTATCGTTCGAAGGGAGCGGCATACTCTTGGTTCGAGATGTGGGAGGATTCTCGTGGGGAGGGGAGCCCTTCGGCGAGATGGGGTGAGTTTGCGGATGCTTTCATGGATCATTTCTTGCATGCCGAGACTAGGGAAGCCCGTGCTACAGAGTTCGAGGTCCTCAAACAGGGTAACAGGAGTGTGTGGGAGTACCATATGGAGTTTGTGCGCCTGTCCAAGTATGCAATTCATTGTCGCGCCCCTTTTTTCTATCGCACGGGTCAGGTACGGAGAGATCGGGGTTATGACATTCTAGACAACTCCTTAAGGAAAGAGGTTTAAGGAAGAGTCGCCACCTAACGATTTTTATGGTGCGTTAGGGCACCTAGAGTTGATAACTCATGAACTAGTTCACGTTACCAGAGATTGGGTAAGGGCTCAAAATTATCCCAAGGGGAAGGTGTTAGGCACCCCTCAAGATCCACAACTGTGGGTCCCAGCCAATAAGTTTTGTGAATTTGGACGGTGAGCAAATAACAAGTAAGGTTCATATAAGAGGGGATTTAAAACAAGTATGAAAATATTTAAAGGGTTTTGAAATAACATTAGAATAAACATTTGAAAAGAATTTTCCGAGGTTTAAAGTAATACGGATCACTTCAATGTAATACCAGGTATGTCACACCTCGAAGAGGCGGCTACACGCGGTATTAGCGCACCGGTCATCATATCCATATTCTACCCTTCCCACCCCGTAAAGGTTGTTAAAAAAATGTGTGTGTTGGTCGCGAATGCTTATTTCATTCCATTACCCAGTGAGTATCCTGTCTAAACTCGAAGAAGTAGTGACGAGAGGTAGACGTGTTACTCACTAGGGTCGTCATCAATAATGTGATTTAATGAATCTAAACAGTAATAACATTTATGGAACGCAAGTAGACATGAAGCATCAGTATATAAAGATAATGATTTCCCTGCAAGGGCCAAGTAACAATATTTAACAAAAATCACAAGTTTCTTTCTCACAGAACAATTTAATTGGTAAGAATAATAATAAAACTCTCAATCAAGCACATAACATATAATATGCCGAGGCGTACGGCGAAAGCGACGCAGAAATTTAAATGTGCACTGCCGAGGGTCGAGCGGCACGAACCATAGATGCATCTATTACCACGCTCGCGAATCGATCATGCGACGCGGTTGACATAAGAATAAGGCTACCCCGCTCACGAATTATACATGCGACACGGGTGCTCGTAGACATACACAGAATTATAAGGAAATTCAGGAATTTATCATGGATCATTCTTAAATTCAGGGATTTAAACACTTAAACTTACACATAGCTTCCGAAATTCTCATGTTAATTTCAAGGGTAATAAGCAACTAGGAACACAAGTAAGGATACAGGTAAGGCACGTAGAGTCATGCTTGTGAAGTCTTAAATTCTACCCGACTCAACAGAGTAGTAGCTACGCACGGACTCTCGTCACTTTGTGCGTACGTAGCCCCCGCAAATAAGGACAACTCAATTGATTACATTTACCTATGGGGACAATTCCCTCTTACAAGGTTGGAAAGGAGACTCACCTCGCGTAGAATCAACTTCCCGGTAAAGAACGCGCTCGAAACTCAAAATCTTACACCCGAGGACTCGAAACTAGTCAAATGATATATAAATACGTCAATGCATGCTCAAGGTATAGAAATTCTTCTACTTATTTAGTAAATTTACTATTCTTGAAGAAATTCTAAAATACACCCCCGGGCCCACATGCTAGGATTCCAAAAATTTTCGAAGATAACACTCACCCATAGCCTAAGGGTCATTAATATATAATTTTTATATGATTTCATGGTAAAACGGTGGGGAAATTCCCTAAAGTTCATCAACACTAGGTTTTCACTTTATCCCCTATGATTTCCACTATTTATATGTTAATCTACCTAAGTTTTGGTGTAATAATCTAACATTTTAGTAGAATTTACTTACCTCTTAGTAGCTAGGTTGTGGAGAGTTCTTCCCAAGATCTCAAGTCTTAAATGGTGGTGAAGAGTGGAAGAAATGAAGGAAATCACGTGTTTAAGTGAAAGTGCAATGCCTGGCCTACAGGGGTTCCGCACCTGCGGCTCGAGGACCGCTCCTGCAGTCTCGCGCCTGCAAGCTGGAGCTCGCACCTGCGAAGTTGGACGGGAAAGACTGGGCCCACACCTGTGGAGCTGGAGACTGCACCTGCGGTTCCGCTATTGCGGAATTAAATCCGCACCTGCGAGGCTGGGACCGCATGAGGGGTCCCGCACCTGCGGCTGGGCAACCGCACCTGCGGTCACACCAGATCAGGTGCACCAACTGCATTTTTAGCTGGTTTTTGGCCTCGTGTGGCATCCGGGAGGCATCTAAGCCCGCCCGAGCCCCCGTCCAATTACACCAACAAGTCCTAAATCATAATACGGACTCGCTCGAGCCTTTGGAACACCCGAAACAATGCTAAATCTCAAAATCATCCCTCAAAACCCCTAGAATCAAACTTAAGAATTTCTAAGTTCTTGAATTCGGTTTCAATGCGCCGAACCGACCTATACTACTCGGAATGACACAAAATTTTGTAGGCAAGTCATGAATGACATAACGGAACTATTCCCGATCTCGAAATTCCGTTCAGACCTCGATAACATAAAATCACGTTCCAAACCAAATTTCAAACTTAAGGAATTTATATTTCGCTTATCTGGCGTCGAAACGCTCTCGAGTCATCCAAAACCCATCCCGGACATACGTACAAGTCCGAAACAATCATACGAAGCTACTGGAATCGTCAAAACTCGATTTCGATGTCGTTTACTCAAAATGTTGACCAAAGTCAAACTTGGCTTTAAAAACCAAACTTAATGAACCAAGTGTTCCTGTACTGATCCAAACACTTCCAAATCCCGAACCACCCGTCCTCGCAAGTCACAAATCATGATAAGCCGTTACGGGAAGTATTATTTAGGGAATCGGGGTCCGAATACGCAAAATGACCGGTCGGGTCGTTACATGTATTAAAGAAGTAGTAAAATGGTATCAAAATATAGTGACTTGAAAGACATACAAAGCAAGGATTCGAATGGCACGATTTTGGGATGAATGAGGCATCTTTTGAAATCCCAGTAGTTGGAAAACATAATAGGACGAGAATCAGTGAAAATCAGTAAAAGGAAATAGATGCACAACTTCTGTGAGGTAAAACAATAGTGGGAACAACAGGGTTCAAAATATTTAGAGGAAGTGATTAAACTAGTAGAACATAATCAATTTGATTTTAATACGTATTAGGCCTAAGGTTTGCCTAGGCGTTGTATACATTGCCTACCTATTTTTAAAGAGTGAACATGCACATTTGGATTCTGATTTTAATAAATACATGTTTTGCAGGGAATTGTTTTAAATAGGTTAACCATATTTTATGAGAGTATCAAATTGTGTTAACAAGGCGTTAAGGCTCTGACAAATAAAAAGTACTAAGGGCAGGATATCTAATGCACAAAGGATCACCTTAAGACATGATTTATATATGTCATGTTTATAAAATGCATGAGCAATACATTATGATAGTCTTTGTTACTCACTTAGTTATATTAGGCGTGAATATAATAGGTATGTTAAAATGAAGAACCTAAACATGAATTTTAATGTATGGTATGCATGTCCTAGGCATGATACTCTTGCGCACATAGGGAAATAAAGCCTAAGTCATGATTTCTACCCATACTACACTAAACATGCATAATTCCCTCCCCTAATCACTATTCAGCCCTAATAGTTTATTTACAAATTATTACAGAGCATAGCAAATGAATTACAGTAATTGCAAATAGAAAAATAAGAAGTTATTCTATAGAGAGCCTTCAAACAGGCCCAACTGTCACGACCCAGAATCCTAATCCGAGTCGTGATGGCGCCAAACGACGGTGTTAGGCAAGCCAACGCAAACTACACCAAGTGCTACCCTTCCCATCTAATTAAACAAGTCAGAGATTACCAGTTATAACAACTAACATGATACTAGCCTTGAGCGAAAGTAAGTCATAGTAGATACAAAGCCGAGATATAACATACACATGGATATACATTCCAAAACCCCAAAAATATAAATACGCTATGCGTGTGTGCCAGGAACTAGTGTCACGAGTGTCATGGGCAACTACTGAATATACAATGACTACAATATATACAGAGTCTCAGTCTGAATGAAATGGACAGAGAATATAACAAAAGAACTCCAGGGTGCTGCTAGGAAGTCGCCGGGAAAGCAGCTCACCGTGAAGTATGACCACGCTATCAATATCCAGCACCGGCCTGATAGTTAGACGTGCCAGCCTCCGGACCTGTACAGTCAAGTACAGAAAAGAAAAGAAAGTGCAGCATGAGTACATATTAAATAAATATGTACCCAGTGAGTATCCCGCCTAAACTCGAAGAAGTAGTGACGAGAGGTCGAATCGATACTCACTACAGTCCAGCTGTAATAACATATGATGAAATACAGTAGGCATGTCAGGGAAATAAGCAACAAGTACATATACTAAAAGCAGAAAAATCCAAAAAGCTACTAAACTTAAACAATAAAGCACTTTCAAGAGTAAAACCACCGAATGAAACAATAATTACAAATTCTTAGATCCGTCGTGGCGTACGGCCCGCTCCCATAAGGTACTTTCTACACTCGCCGTGGCGTACGGCCCGATCCCATATATTTAAATTTTCTTTCAACACTGTCGTGGCATACGGCCCGATCCCATATATTTCAATTACTTTCAAAACTGCTGTGGCGTACGGCCCGATCCCATATATTTTAATTACTTTTCAATTCCGCCGTGGCGTACGGCCCGCTCCCATATATTTCAATTACTTTTCAATTCAGTCGTGGCGTACGGCCCGCTCCCATATATTTCAATTACTTTTCAATTTTGCCGTGGCGTACGGCCCGCTCCCATATATTTCAAAATTTCTTTTAAATTCCGCCGTGGCGTACGGCCCGCTCCCATATATTTCACAATTTCTTTTCAATAAAGCCTCAGAAGAATAACGCGATGCAAAACATAATTTTGTAGTACATATGGCATTACAATAAATCATATGAAGCATTACAAAGAAAAACATATCAGGCATTACAAGAAAAACGTATTTAAGGCATTACAGTAAAAACATACAAGGTATGATGTGGGCCTAACTACCTGGACATAACAATAATAGCCGCTACGTACGGACTCTTGTCTCTTGGCGCGTACGTAGCCCCCAAAAAAGTTACACATAGCATATACATCACCTATGGGGACAATTCCCTCTTACAAGGTTAGAAAGGAGACTCACCTCGTGTCGAATCTACCCCTCGGACCACAATTGCGCCCGAAACTCCGAATTCTATACCCGAGGACTCGCAACTAGTCAAAAGATATACAATAACATCAATGCATGTACAATGTGATAACTTATCTTAGTTATTCAATAAAATCGCCATTCTTGAAGAATTCCCAATTTCCAACCCCGGCCTCTCATGGTCAAATTCCGAAAATTCTCGAAGGGATCACTCACCTATAGCCTAAGGATCATTAAGGTGTGATTTCTACTTGATTTCATGGCCTAAAATGGAAAATTACAAAATCCTCAAGAACCCTATAATTACTACCTAATTCTATGATTTTAGATAATTTAGTAGTGAATTTAACTAGGAATTACTGTTTGAAACTAGTAAAACTATGGAATTTACTTACCTCAATAACAGTGGTGGAAGGTCCCTTGAAAAGCTCTCTAAAATCCTGAAGAGGAAGATGAAAATGGAGGATCAAGGCTAAGTCTTGTATTTTATAAAACTGCCTAGTGATTCCTTAACTGCGATCGCGACAAGGGGTCTGCGATCGCGAAGGCCAACTGGCCAGACCTCTGATCGCGGCAGAGGTCCTGCGATCGCGAAGGCCAACTGGCAAGACCTCTGCGATCGCAATGAACAAACTCACCCAGCCCAGACGCGACTCTATGCGATCGCGATAAAAGGCTGCGATCGCGAAGGTGTGGAACCCGGACCACTGCGATCGCAAAGGGGAAGCTGCGATCGCAGAGAACAATCAACAGCCCAGCAACAATCCTTCTGCGCGATCGCAAGCCACCTTCGGCGATCGCAGAGAAGGAAACCAGATAGCAAAAATTCTGGTTTTTCCAACTTAGCTCCCGGGGGTCTAAAACACACTCGAGCCCCTCGGGACCCCGTCCAAAAGCACTGGCAAGTCTATATTCGTGATACGGACGCGCTCGAACTCTCAGAACTCAAAAAACCACAACGAAACTCGGAATTCAACCCCAAAACCAAATTGAATCAAAACTTAAGAACTTGAAATTCTAGAATTCACTCCAACGCGCCGAACCGGCCTAAACTACTCGGAATGACTTCAAATTTTGCAGACAAGTTATAAATGACACAACAGAACTATTCCCGGTCTCAGAATTTCAATCGGACCTCGGGAACATAAACTCACCTTTCAAGCCAAATTTCAAATTCTTTAAAAACCTCAAAACTTCATTAACTCCAATTTTCTTCATTTGATCTGAAACCAATCAAATCAAGTCCGTTTCTTACCAAATTTCACAGATAGCTTGAATAACACATATTGAACCTGCTCCGGGCTCCGAAATCATAATACGGGCCCGGCAGCACAGGTTTCACATCAAGGTTCATTTTCATAAGCCTTTAATATTT
>ML299347.1:26909-53205 GCA_005239495.1 Nicotiana undulata
ATATTAGGAACACATAAACGGCCCTGGAGCCTCAAGACACCATCCTCGCCCAAAGTAACCTCCTTGAACCTACCATGGACCACTGCATCCCGAAGCTCTGCAAGGCAGGGATCATCAAACTGTCGAGCCTTAATCTCCCCCCAATAATGAAGACTGAGCAACCACATGAGCCAAAACTCGACGAGGCTCTGAAAGGTCCAATCTCACAAGGTGATTGGCCAAGAACTGAATGTCCAAGGCTAAAGGTCTCTCCTCATCTTCAATGTAGGCCAAGCTACCCATACTCGCTGCCCTCCTGCTCAAAGCATCTGCTACTACATTCGCCTTGCCCGGGTGATATAAAATAGTGAGATCATAATCCTTTAAAATCTCAAGCCATCTTCACTGTCTCAAGTTAAGGTCCCTTTGCTTAAGCAAGTACTACAGGCTGCGATGGTCAGTATAAACCTCACAAGATACACCATTAGATAATGCCGCCATATCTTAAAAGCATGAACAATCACTGCCAACTCCAAATGGTGCACATGGTAATTCTTTTCATGAACCTTTAGCTGTCACGAAGCATAAGCAATACTCCCGCCATCCTACATCAGCACACACCCCAACCCGACACATGAAGCGTCGCAATACACGGTATACATCCCAGAACCGGAAGGCAATGACAGAACTGGTGTTGAGGTCAAAGCTGACTTGAGCTTCTGAAATCTCGCCTCACACTCGTCGGACCACCGAAACGGGACATTCTTCTAAGTCAATCTGGTCAGTGGGGCTGCAATAGAGGAGAACCCCTCCACGAATCGGCGATAATAGCCTGCTAGGCCCAAGAAACTCCTGATCTCTGTAGCTGAAGTAGGACGCGGCCAACTCTGAACCGCCTAAATCTTCTGAGCATCAACCTTGATACTTTCCTCGGATACCACATGCCCCAAAAATGCCACGGAATCTAACCAGAACTCACACTTGGAGAACTTAGCATACAACTTCTGTTCCCGCAAGGTCTGGAGCACAACTCTCAAGTGCTGCTCATGCTCACCCAGGCTCCGCAAATTAATCAAGATGTCATCAATGAAGACGATGACGAAGGAATCAATATACGACCTGAATACCCTATTCATCAAGTCCATGAAGGCTGCGGGGGCATTAGTCAAACCAAAGGACATCACTAGGAACTCATAATGGCCATATCTGGTACGAAATGCAGTCTTAGGAACGTCTGAAGCCCGAATCCTCAACTGATGATAACCCAATCTCAAGTCAACCTTAGAAAAACACGCGAGCTCCCTGCAACTGATCAAACAAATAGTCGATGCGCGGCAGAGGATACTTATTCTTGATGGTCACTTTATTTAGCTGGCGATCGTCAATGCACATCCGCATATACCCATCCTTCTTCTTCACAAATAAGACTTAAGCACCCCACGGCGATACACTCGGCCTGATGAACCTCTTGGCGAACAACTCCTCAAGCTGCTCCTTTAACTCCTTTAGCTCCTTAGGAGCCATACGATAAGGGGGGATGGAGATAGGCTGAGTATCTGGGGCCAAATCAATACAGAAGTCAATATCTCGATCTGGAGGTATGCCCGGAAGATCCGAAGGAAACACATCCGGAAACTCTCGAACAATAGGCACTGAATCAATGGTAGGAGACTCGGCGGTGGTGTCCCGCACATAAGCAAGGTAGGCCAAACAACCCTTCTCGACCATATGCCGAGCCTTTATGAAGGAAATAACCCGGCTGGAGGCACTAACTGAAGAACCTCTCCATTCTAGTCTAGGCGACTCAGGCATGGCTAAAGTGACTGTCTTGGCATGGCAATCTAACACAGCATGATAAGGAGATAGCCAATCCATGCCTAGGATAACCTCAAAATCAATCATATCCAGCAATAAAAGATCTGCTCTGGTATCGAAACCGCAGAAAGTGACCACACAAGACCGGTAGACTCGGTCTACTACCAAAGAATCACCCACAAGAGTGGACACATATATAGGAGAACCCAAGAACTCAAGAGGGATATCCAGAAAATGAGCAAATAGTACGAAAACATATGAATACGTGGATCCTGGATCAAATAGTACCGAAGCCTCCCTACTACATACTGAGATAATACCTTTGATCATGGCGTTTGAGGCCACTGCATTTGATCTGGCCGGAATGGCATAAAATCTGGTCGAGGCTTCTACAGACTGAACTCCTCCAAAGTGAACAGGAACTAACTGACCTTCTCCTGACTGGCCTCCCCCTCTAGGACGACCCCTGCCGACCTGTCCTCCACCTCGAGGCGGCCGGACTGCTGGTGCTGAACTCCTAAGCTGATAACTCTGATGCACTACCTTGCCCTGATACCTGGGACAAAACCTCTACGTATGACCCGACTCCCCACACTGGAAAGAACCTCCTGGTGCTACAGCTCGCTGCCCGAAAGAGGAAGAACCCTGAATAGCTGGAGGGCGGTGTGAACCCTCTGGTAAAGCACTGAAATAGGAACTAGAGGATCTCTGATGACTGGAATAACTGCTGGGTGCACCCTGGGTGGCTGGGGGACGATAGGAACGCTCTGGCATAGCGCCGAACTGAGGCCTCGCTGAAATACCCCTAGGAGGTAGTGGAGGTGCTGAATGTGAAGGCCTACTGAACTGGACGCCTCCGAACTGACCTCTACTCCTAGCTGGAGCACCTCTGAAGTCACCTGTGAACCTGGCCCTCTTGTCCTGCTGACCTGGCTGACCCTGCTCCCTGCTCCTCATGCGGTAACCCTCAATCCGTCGAGCTATCTCGACTATAAGCTGGTATGGGGTACCCATCTCTAGCTCTCTGGCCATACATGCCCTAATACCTGGATGCAAGCCTGCCACAAACCGCCGCACCCTCTCGGCATCAGTAGGCAATATCATAAGGGCATGGCGAGACAACTCAGAAAATCTAGCCTCATAATCAGTCACTGACATCTCCCACTGCTCTAGTCGCTCAAACTGGCCCCGTAGCTCCTCCCTCTCCGAAGGTGGAATGTACCTGTCTAGAAATAACTGAGCAAACTGATCCCAAGTGACAGGAGGAGAATCTGCTGGCCTGCTAAGGATATATGACTGCCACCACCTGCGAGCTCTGCCCTCTAACTGAAATGTGGTGAAATCCACTCCATGGGATTCCAAAATCCTCATGTTGTGCAGTCTGTCCCTGCAGTTGTCAATAAAATCCTGAGCATCCTCTCCCCGCTCACCCCCGAAGACTGGAGGGCGATGTCGGGTCTATCTATCCAACATTTTCTTCTGGTCACCCTCTGCAACTGGCCTGGGCTCTGGGGCTGCTACTACGGGCTGAACCCCTCCCACGGGCGGTGTGCCCGGGGTATGACGTGCTGCTGCTGCCAGACCTATGGCCTGAGCGGTAGGAGTCAAGGCTCCCCCTCCCGCCTGCGAAGTAGCAGGGTCGGCTGGAAATAAACCAGCCTGAGACATAGTGTCCATGAATCTCAGCATACGGCCCATGACCTCCTGGAAGCCTGGCCCCGTCATGAAATCCACTGGAGCAGGTGCTACTGGAGGCACCTCATCCTGCTCCTCTATAATAGGGTCCTCTGGTAGTGCCACTGGCGTAGCTCTGGGACGCCCTCATCCCCTGCCTCGAGTAGGTGCTCTGCCCCTGCCTCTACCCCGACCTTGGGTAGCCGGGGCAACGGCCTCTCCCGGACCAGGAACATCGGATGCACGCGTCCTCACCATTTGTGAGAGAATAAAAGAATAAGTTTGAGTACATCATATATTGCACGACAGGATATGAATAAAGGGAAGTTTCCAAACACCCCATAGCCTCCTGAAGAACAGATGTCTACGTACTGATCCGCAAGACTCTACTGGGCCTGCCTATGACTCGTGAGACTTACGTGAACCTAGTGCTCTGATACCACGTTGTCACGGCCCAGAATCCTAATCCGAGTCGTGATGGCGCCCAACAACGGGTTTAGGCAAGCCAACGCAAACTACACCAAGTGCTACCCTTCCCATCTAATTAAACAAGTCAGAGATTACCAGTTATAACAACTAACATGATACTATCCTTGAGCGAAAGTAAGTCATAGTAGATACAAAGCCGAGATATAACATACAGATGGATATACATTCCAAAACCCCAAAAATATAAATACGCTACGCGTGTGTGCCAGGAACTAGTGTCACGAGTGTCATAGGCAACTACTGAATATACAATGACTACAACATATACAGAGTCTCCGTGTGAATGAAATTGACAGAGAAATACAACAAAAGAGCTCCAAGGTGCTGCTAGAAAGTCGCCGGGAAAGCAGCTCACCGTGAAGTATGACCACGCTAACAATATCCAGCACCGGCCTGATAGTCAGATGTGCCAGCCTCCGGACATGTACAGTCAAGTACAGAAAAGAAAAGAAAGTGCAGCATGAGTACATATTATATAAATATGTACCCTGTGAGTATCCCTCCTAAACTCGAAGAAGTAGTGACAAGAGGTACCAGCTGTAATAACATATGATGAAATATGATGAAATACAGTTGGCATGTCAGGGAAATAAGCAACAAGTACATATACTAAAATCAGAAAAATCCAAACAGCTACTGAACTTAAACAATAAATCACTTTCAAGAGTAAGACCACCAAATGAAACAATAATCACAAATTCTTAGATCCGTCGTGGCGTACGACCCGCTCCCATAAGGTACTTTCTTCACTCGCCGTGGCGTACGGCCCGATCCCATATATTTCAATTTCCTTTCAACACTGCCGTGGCGTACGACCCAATCCCATATATTTCAATTACTTTCAACACTGCCGTGGCGTACGGCCCGATCCCATATATTTCAATTACTTTTCAATTCCGCCGTGGCGTACGACCCGCTCCCATATATTTCAATTACTTTTCAATTCCGCCGTGGCATACGACCCGCTCCCATATATTTCAATTACTTTTCAATTCTGCCGTGGCGTACGGCCCGCTCTCATATATTTCACAATTTCTTTTCAATTCCGCCGTGGCGTACGGCCCGCTCCCATATATTTCACAATTTCTTTTCAATAAAGCCTCAGAAGAATAATGTGATGCAAAACATAATTTTGTAGTACATATGGCATTACAATAAATCATATGAAGCATTACAAAGAAAAACATATCAGACATTACAAGAAAAACGTATTTAAGGCATTACAGGAAAAACATACAAGGCATGATGTTGGCCTAACTACCCGGACATAACAATAATAGCCGCTACGTACGGACTCTCGTCACTTGGCGCGTACGTAGCCCCCAAACAAGTTACACATAGCATATACATCACCTATGGGGACAATTCCCTCTTACAAGGTTAGAAAGGAGACTCACCTCGTGTCGAATCTACCCCTCGGACCACAATTGCGCCCGAAACTCCGAATTCTATACCCGAGGACTCGCAACTAGTCAAAAGATATACAATAACATCAATGCATGTACAATGTGATAACTTATCTTAGTTATTCAATAAAATCGCCATTCTTGAAGAATTCCCAATTTCCAACCCCGGCCTCTCATGGTCAAATTCCGAAAATTCTCGAAGGGATCACTCACCTATAGCCTAAGGATCATTAAGGTGTGATTTCTACTTGATTTCATGGCCTAAAATGGAAAATTACAAAATCCTCAAGAACCCTATAATTACTACCTAATTCTATGATTTTAGATAATTTAGTAGTGAATTTAACTAGGAATTACTGTTTGAAACTAGTAAAACTATGGAATTTACTTACCTCAATAACAGTGGTGGAAGGTCCCTTGAAAAGCTCTATAAAATCTTGAGGAGGAAGATGAAAATGGAGGATCAAGGCTAAGTCCCGTATTTTATAAAACTGCCCAGTGATTCCTTAACTGCGATCGCGACAAGGGGCCTGCGATCGCGAAGGCCAACTGGCCAGACCTCTGCGATCGCAGCAGAGGTCGTGCAATCGCGAAGGCCAACTGGCAAGACCTCTGAAATCGCGGAAGAGCTCCTGCGATCGCGAAGAACAAACTCAACCGGCCCAGACACGACTCTATGCGATCGCGATAAAAGGCTGCTATCGCGAAGGTGTGGAACCAGACCACTGCCATCGCAAAGGGGAAGCTGCGATCACAGAGAACAATCAATAGCCCAGCAACAATCCTTCTTCGCGATTGCAAGCCACCTTCTGCGATTGCAGAGAAGGAAACCTGATAGCAGAAATTCTGGTTTTTCCAACTTAGCTCCCGGGGGTCTAAAACACACCCGAGCCCCTCGGGACCCCATCCAAAAGCACTGACAAGTCTATATTCGTGATACAGACTTGCTCGAACTCTCGGAACTCGGAATTCAACCCAAAAACCAAATTGAATCAAAACTTAAGAACTTGAAATTCTAGAATTCACTTCAACGCGCCGAACCGGCCTAAACTACTCAGAATGACTTCAAATTTTGCAGACAAGTTATAAATAACACAACGGAACTATTCCCGGTCTCGTAATATCAATCAGACCTCGGGAACATAAACTCACCTTTCAAGCCAAATTTCAAATTCTTTAAAAACCTCAAAACTTCATTAACTCCAATTTTCCTCATTTGATCCGAAACCAATCAAATCAAGTCCGTTTCTTACAAATTTCACAGATAGCTTGAATAACACATATTGAACCTGCTCCGGGCTCCAAAATCATAATACGGGCCCGGCAGCACAGGTTTCACATCAAGGTTCATTTTCATAAGCCTTTAATATTTCCATAAAACAATTTTCTTTAAAAATTCATTTCTCGGACTTGGGTCCTCGAAATTCGATTCTGGGCATACGCCCAAGTCCCATATTTTCCTACGGACCTTCCAGGACTGTCGGATCACAGATCCGGGTCCGTCTACCAAAAATGTTGACCAAAGTCAACTTTATGCAATTAATTACCAAAAATTTTACTCTTAATCAAGTTTTTCACATAAAGTCTTCGTGGCTACGCGCCCGGGCTGCGCACACACATCGAGGTGAGATTAATGAAGGCTTTCGGGCTTCAGAACACAGTCCAAATTAGATGCACATAATATGACCCCTTTTTGGGTCATCACACCAACCTTCCAGCCTCACCCCTTTCGAGCCTCACAGCCTTACACAGCCTGGGTGCGGCATAGCTCCCAAATTTCCTTGTGAGGGCCCTGGCCAATACCAGCACCCAACAATTGCCAAAGTTGAGATAGGTGCAGTGTAGAATTACTTGCCTCAGTGTGTCAAAGTTCAGAGGGAACTCAAGGTCCCTAGGTAATGCTCACACTGAGGGGGTGGATCCTAAAGGTCTAAGAGTAGTGTGAAGTGCGGGAAGGAGTAGTTAAAAGAGTTAAGTTTTGAAAAGGAGTTTTGAAATAACATGACTTTAAAGAATAGTATAAAGATATTTTATTGTAAAATTAGTTTGAAAAGGAAACAATAGAATGGCCACAACTCAGCAAGTATGCAAAATTCAACAAAGCAAACACAAATAGGGAAAGGGATTGGGACAGGTAATGGTAGTAGCATCTTTGAAGTAATTAATCCTTAGCACAAAGTTACAGATTTTCACAGAGTATGATAAGCCAAGAGTTTATTATATATTATAGATACAAGTTTGAGAATACTAAGTATTACAGATGCATTAGAAGCCAGGCAATTGATAAAGAAACATACATAAATAGATGCTAGGTATGCAGAAAGAAGCAGTAAAAGATCACATAGGCCATAATGAATCATAGAGAAGAAAACATGAATCATGCTAGGCTAGAAGAAGAAGAGAGATCATAGAAAGAGAGTAGACATACTAGTTACATGGTAGGCAATAGAACCATAAGTAAAAGCACAAAAGAAACAACAAGAATCTTAACCAAAATTGAAACATATTGTTTAGGATGTGGTAAACTTAACTAGAACATACCAGTGTTAAGAGAGAGAGCAAAGCAGAAGAGAGCAAAGAGATAGCACTATTAGCCTTGGATTATAGCCGGCTAATAATAGGAAAATAGAGAGCAGCATATAGAACCAAAGAGATACAGCAAGAAAGAGCACACGAGAATAGTGTAGATGTCTGTGTGTGTTTGTGTGATCAAGAGTGTGTGTAAAGAGAGAAGACATGGTATATATAGTTTGAAAAACGAGTAGTCACATAGGTAAAGGATGCATAATTATGGAAATACAACCAATTAGTATCAATTAAAATACTGGACTCCTTCAATTAAGGAGTCAAGTTCAAATGGTGCAGCCAGGCTAAGCAAGGAAAGGAAATCAACTTATAGGACAAATTTTATTTAATTAGAGACAAGGAAATCATATGGCACATAATAAGAGCCAAATACATAGTATATAATTAAGGAAAGTTTAACTAATACTATATTTATACAGTAAAGAAGAGTATCAAATTTAAAAAAATCAATTGAAGTAATTTCGGACCTAGTTACAATCACAGGGAATCCAAAATAGTTAACGAAAGTATCATATGAGTAAGGAAAGCACTCAAATATTGGTACAAAATTACAAAGGACATACAGAATCACCTATTTAGGAATGCATCACAGGCCTGGGGATTCTTATACAACAGGATCGATATGAATCGACAAGTAGACAACCAGTAGAGTAGAGGTCAGAGTTTTTCAAACATTTAAATAGCAGTCACTGATAGACATGAAGATATACTCATAGAAATCAAAAAGAAGAGGTCATAATAATGAATCAAGCGAAAGGCATAAAGAAACACACGAGTACACATAGTCAAATAATAAGGATCAACCTAGAACACTAGGGTTTCAGCAATAACAGTTCAAACAACAAGAAATCATGAGATACTCGCTTAAACATAGTATAGATGACTAAAATCAATAGGAAATACTGTTTTGAGAACATGGTATAGAAACCCTAGCTTTGAAATTGTTAAAAACAAGATTTTACGGAGAAAAACATAGAGAAACTTCATAATATTGTAAAATTGTAAACGGATTTTAAAAGAAAACCGAGATACAGAAGATTAGGGTTTCGTAGAACCCAGAAAAGAGGGCAAACCTCATGAACGACATAGATTTAGACCGGATAGACTGTAAACTTACTCAAACGACCGGGGGTTGGCCGGACAGTGGCAAGAGGCTCAAAGGAGGTGAGTGGACCGCTCCAGGCTCGTCTGAAGAACTCAGGGTATCACTGAGCAAGTAAGAGGCAGCTGGATGGCCAGGAGATGATAGGGAACCGAGTTTCTGGTGAAAATCCGCCGGAGAAGGCGACCAGAGACCATCGGAGAAGACGAAGTCAATGAGACTTCTGGAGAGTCATAGAGAGAGATAGGGAGATAGAGAGATAGAGAGAGGAACCGTCTCGAAGGAAAATGAGACGGAGGGGGAGGGGTTAGGTGAGTTTAATTTAGGTAATTAAAATCTGGGACGTTGATCTGATCTGATCAACGACTCAGATTGGCTTGGGATTGGGTCGGGTATTTGATGGGTTTTGGGTTGGGTCGTTTATGATCTGGGTTGGGTATTTTAATTGGGCTTGGGTTAGGGTTAATTAGGCTAGATTTTAAATAATAAATGGCTAGATATTAAATAACCAAAAATAGATAAATAATTAAATAAAAAACTAATAATTGTAGAAAAAATGAAATTGAGTTTAAATAGATGAAATTACAGTAATTAAATAATATTAAGTGTAAAAATGCATAAGTTTCGAATTAAAATAATACGCAATGTTTAATTGGGCTATAATTGCAAAATTATTGTAATTAAAATTAAATAAGACCCAATTGACTAATTCATGAAATAATTAGATTTTAATAGATAAAAAGTGATTATAAATGACATACTAAACTGGAAAATATTTTGAAATTATTTTAGAGTACAATTTGTGAATTATAAAAATATACAATATTAAATAAATAGGGAAATAATTTAGATAATAATATGGAAAAATTAGGAAAAATACTCATTATTGCAAAGAGTGATTTTTAAAGTTTATAGACAAGTTTGAAAATAATTTGAGGAAAAATTGGGTATCAACAACTGCCCCTCTTTACCCGGGAAGGATGAAAGAGTTATCGGATAAAGATATGATGGCCAATTTTGACCGAGATGAAACTGTGGGATAGAATTTGGCCGCACCCTAGTTTCTGAGCTGCCTACATATCCCTGGTTTTACAGGAATCAGGCCGTATGTAGTTCCGGAATCATCGGCGAAATATACTGGTGATGTTTCATAAGAATGGGCGCAGGGTGCATGATAGGGTAAGAGTAGGGAGTTCTTACGGGGGACGTCGAAGAACTGGAGCGGTCTGCTCCTACCTGGTTGGCTTTTCTGGCTGGGTTACCTGCTGATAGAGAACAAACGTATATTGTGCATAATATAAACATGATGCAAGTTCCCGTCGGACTATGAATGTTGTCTTTGGATCATTAAGATGATGTCCTTAGACCATGATGTCCTGGGCCATGACTCGCTCAGCGCGGGATTCGCAGGCTATGAAATGATGTTCTCGGGCCATGAGGATGGTGCCTCTGAACAATGATGCCTTTGAATAATGATATGCAAGATGAAGAAGAGATCCACAGGTTATGAAATGATGCTCTCGGTCCATGAGGATGATGCCTCTGAACGATGACGCCTTTGGACAAGTTGGCTATATTTCAGCCCATGAAGAATGCAATAGTATGATTTTGGAAAGACAGAGCTTAGTCTTTGCGAACAGAAAGAGGGCAGAACTTAGCCCGCAAGAAGGCGTAAATAAATAAGGTGACTGCTTTGAAAAGGTAGGAAGAAGCTTAGCATAGTGCAATAAGATGCGGAGAGAGGTAGCGTAGAACCTCGGAAGACAGAAAAATAGCCTTATGCAATGCTGGAAATAAAATGCGGGGGGAGGTAGCGCTTAACCTCGGAAGGAGGAATGGTAGTTTTATGCAGAGATGCGAATGCAGATGGAGGTAGAGCTTAACCTCATGCAAGATGGAGACAGAGCTTAGTCTCGCAAGTTAGAATGGCAGCCTTATGCAAATGTGAATGCAGATGGAGGTAGAGCTTAACCTCATGCAAGATGGAGACAGAGCTTAGTCGAAAGGCAGAAAGGTAGCCTTATGCATATGCGAATGCAGGCAGAGGTAGAGCTTAACCTCATGCAGATGGAGACAGAGCTTAGTCTCGCAAGTTAGAATGGCAGCCTTATGCAAATGTGAATGCAGATGGAGGTAGAGCTTAACCTCGGCAGATGGAGATAGAGCTTAGTCTCGAGAGGCAGAAAGGTAGCCTCATGAAAAGATGCGAATGCAAATGTAGGTAGAGCTTAACCTCGGAAGGCAGAAAGGTAGCCTTATGAAAATGCGAATGCAGATGGAGGTAGAACTTAACCTCATGCAATATGGAGACAGAGCTTAGTCTCGGAAGGCAGAAAGGTAGCCTTACGCGATGCAAAAAATAAAGCGATAGTAAGAGTTCTTAGCTGATGATAAAGTGCGATGATACAATTGTTGTGAATGAAGTATCGTTTGCAATGATTATAATAGTAAGCGTTAGCACGTGCGATGAGTTCGAGAGCGTATCCTTGGGAAGTATGCGTCTTGTGGGGAGAATGAGATGTTTTGGGCTTTTGTCGTGTTTCTGCCGGCATCCAAAGAAAAATCGTGAGTTCTGTAAAGGGGGAGGGTTAGTTCGTATCCTTGCTGGCTCGGATCGGCATGTCTTCTTGATGATGCTGGCTTTGTTTGTACCACAGTGGTAGCGTTATTAAAACAAGCTATTTTTAAGAAATAAATATGCATGTTTTAATAAGAATATAGCATATAATAAAAAAATAATTTTCTTTGGATGAACCGACGATTATGACGTGGTTCGAGACATCACAACCTCTCTTGCTGCGAAGATTTGAGGATCTTCCTTAACATTTTCCCAAATTTGATGGGTGAAGGCTTCTAGCTGTTACTGGTGCGGTGCTTGGCTAAACTTGCTTCGGAATTTTGAGGTCCCTCCTCAAAATTTTGCCCCAGTTTCCATTTGTGGGGAAAATGAAAATTTTATTAAAATATGACCGAACCCATAGGGGTGCCTACGTATCCCCTATTAAATGGGAATCAGGTCAGGCATAGTTCAATTTACAGCACTGATGGAAACATATCAATTACATATAGTAGTGCTTGACTGCATACGAATTGATTGGTTTTGGCCAAATTTCTCCATCCATTTCTACCAGTATGAGTGCTCCTCCTGTTAGCACTCGCTGAACCATGTACGGGCCTTGCCAATTGGGAGAGAATTCCTTTTCGCTTCGTCTTGATGAGGGAAGATTTTCTCTAACACCAGCTGCCCCGGTGTGAACGTCTTGGTTTGACTTTCTTTGTTGAAGGCTCGGGTCATTCTATTTTGATAAAGCTGACCATGACAAACCGCGTTCATTCTCTTTCCGTCTATGAGGGCCAATTGGTCATAACGGCTTCTTACCCATTCGGCGTCGCTGAGCTTGGCTTCTTGTATAATTCTCAAAGATGGAATTTCAACTTCAGCAGGAATTAGGAAAGCCTACTTGAGTAGTGCGTTGGATCTACACTTGGACAGCTTCATCGAGACTTCACATACGTAGATTGCCATGTTTATATCCGAACGACAACACCTTATTGATGTTTTTGTTTCCATACTGAAATCTTTAACTATAAGAAGGGAATCGATTAAAGCCGGACTTGTGTTGGATTGGCACTACAAATCTAATCCAAATATAATAGATAAAAAAAGTATAGATGGGAGAATAAATTAAGTGGAAAACAAAACTACAATTTACTTAGATTTATTTAATCCATAATGACTTCAATCAAGTTAAGTGAGATAAGCAAACTTGATTTCTTTTTTAGTTTTAGTAGAGTTCCAATGAAAAACGAAAAATTATGTTGTTGCTAGCAAATACCACTATTTTTGGTTTTGGATCTTCCAAATCATTCCCGCAGGAGATCCTAACCCATTTTTTTCTGATCCTTCGAGAAAAAGATTCATTCTCTTCATAAAAAATAGGAGGTAGAACCAATAAAGATTTCTTTTTCGATTCATCCCTGGCCTCAATCAAGAATTGTTTTTTATCCAATCCGCAGGAATCAACTCCCCTTCTTCCTTCTCGCCTTGGTAGCATCCTCCTTCTCATCTAAAGAGGCTTCCTTCCAAACCGAGCTCGGGCCCAGCCCACCGGCAGCCTTGAAAAAAGAATTCTTTATCTCTCCCGGTCCGGTTCGTTGGAACCACTTCGTTCGGCGGATCACAGAACTATGTAGAATTGGACTATCACGCCCTCTATTCTAGCTTATTTNGAAAGAAAGGCAATCGGTTAGTTATTCGTCAAAGTTTCATTTATTCAATAACCAGAATTAAACGGGGATATATAGCTCGGAGACATAGAACAAAAATTCATTTATTTGCATCAAAATTTCGGGGGGCTCATTCAAGGCTTACTCGAACTATTACTCAACAGAAAATAAGAGCTTTAGTTTCGGCTCATCGGGATAGGGATAGGAAAAAGAGAGATTTTCGTCGNGGTAAACTAATGAGATCAGATATTAATGAACTCTATAGAAGAGTTATCTATCAGAACAATACCCTTACCGATCTATTAACAACAAGTAGATCTACGCCAGGAGAATTAGTAATGTGTCAGGAGCTTTTTTGTATCCCCCTGTTCCTCGGATACAATTCGATCCTTCTACGGCCAAATCTCAATTTGTGGAAAGCCTTCGATGGCTTCCTTATGAAAACATAAATTTTTATTTGGGTATAGACGGTATCTCTTTATTCTTCGTGATATTGACCACATTTCTGATCCCTATTTGCATTTTAGTGGGTTGGTCTGGTATGAGAAGTCCCTCGCTTAGCCCCGCTCTTTGGTTTATGATGGATCCGGACTGGAAGAGAAAATACCGTAAAAAGGTTTCAAAATAGAATCAATTAGTTTCAATGAGTTCTTAACTTTCACTAATTTCACTTAAGATTTTTATATACGTTCTTCTACAGATATGGAAATAGAATGAAAATATAGAATTTTTTTTAATGGAATTCTGCAAATAGGTCGATGGGGAAAATGAAACTCCCCACCTTGGAATAGAAATGATGTTTATTCTTTTGTCAACAAAAAAGTTATTATTCAGTAAATAGAGGATTTCCTAATTCTATTATTTTATCTATCAATCAGAAANACTTTATATCCACCTATGATAGTGAGCCTCGAACCTTACTCTATTATATTAGAATTTTATTCAACTAATTCAGATACTAATGCGGGACTAATTTGCAAAAAACCTTCCTCTGATATTGAGTCTTCGAGAGCCAGACTGGAAATGATAATCCCTACGGAAAGATAGTTGGCTGCCATCCAATTAATCCGTAACACAATCGGGGGTGCCGGGCTTGGCTCAATATCGGGATAGAAAGAGGCCTAGTTTCCTAGGCTGTTTTCCAGGCTAAGGTAACAAAGTTATACATAGATTCACGACTGACTTCCTCTACAAAGTAGTAGAATAATATGCGAGAGAGCCATGCCTTTAGAACAAGAAGGTTTTGATTCTGGGTGATGGCACGACTAATGAAAATGGGTACGGAGTAGGGGCATTACTGATTGCACCTGATGAATCGCACACCCCCATTGCCATTAAGCAGAACGTCTGGGTCTTTATTTCCTTCTTCTTGTTGTTGCTCGTCATTTAATTTGCATGGTTACCTGCTGCTTGTGGCGCCGCTGATGAAGCCACATTCGGAAAGTTTTAATCGGCAGAGGCACGGGCGTATAACTAGTTTTAAAACCTTGTAATAGAATATGCTTGTTCGCCCCAAGCTCATCCGAGTTGGGATTCAAGTTTTTCATTTCATGAAGTAAAAATGCGGTTCTTATCTTTAAACCTTTCGAGGTATTTTATAGCATGTAAATGAAATGTGGAACCATAAATAGAAATCGAGTATTTTTTGGATTCTTTATTTTATTTTTTATTTTTATTAAGTTCAACTAATTTCCTTTCATGGTAGAAAGAGTGTTGCTACTAAGCTAAGCTGCTGTTGGGGAACTCGGTATAAGCGATTTGCCGCTTCCGCCTTTACTAGGATTCACAATAGCTCCCCTTTTTATTTTCAAATTTCTTAATAGCAGCTAAATTCAGTCTTCGAGACCCCATAACATAAGCGGCTTCTTTACTGTATACCAACATGTAAGGAGTCTCCCCGGTTGATGTGCGAACCGTGGTGCGATACCCCAACAGAGCAAATGATAATTTCTCATGCCATTGCTTGTGCTTCTCTATTATCTTTCTCAGTATCTTCTTGATGTTCTTGTTGGCAGCCTCAACGGCTCCATTCATTTGATGTCTGTACGCGGTAGAATTCTTGTGCTTGATCTTGAAAGTTTCACACGTTACTCTCATCAAATCACTGTTGAGATTGGAACCATTATCGGTGATGATTGACTCTGGAACTCCAAACCGCAAATAATGTGGTCGCGGACAAAATCGGCAACGACTTTCTTAGTAACTGCTTTGTAAGATGCAACTTCGACCCATTTGGTGAAATAGTCAATGGCAACCAGAATGAACCTGTGTCCGTTGGAGGCGGCAAGCTCGATTGGTCCTATAACATCCATGCCCCAAGCGGCGAACGACAAAGGTGAGCTTGTTGCATTAAGCTCGCTGGGGGGTACCTTTATCATATCCCCATGTATTTGACATCGATGGCATTTGCGGACATACTGGATGCAGTCTGTTTCCATGGTCATCCAGAAATAACCGGCCCGAAGTATCTTCTTTGCTAGAACAAACCCGTTCATATGAGGACCGCATGTACCAGCATGTATTTCCTCCAACAAATTCGTCACTTCTTTTGCCTCGACACATCTTAGTAAGCCCATATCGGGAGTCCTCCTATATAGGATTCCTCCGCTGTGAAAGAAGTTGTTTGATAACCTTCGAAGAGTGCGTTTTTTGAGTAGCGTTTGCAAGTTCTGGGCACTCTCCCTCTACCAAGTACTCCTTAATGTCATGAAACCAAGGCTTTCCATCTGCTTCTTCTTCAATGTAGGCGCATTAGGCCAGCTAATTGTGAATCCCCACCGAGATAGGATCAATGAAATTCTTATCTGGATGCTGGATCATAGATGACAAGGTGGCCACTGCGTCGGCGAACTCATTCTGGATTCTGGGAACGTGTCGGAATTCAATCTTTGTGAACCTCCTTCTCAATTCCTGCACACGATGTAGGTATGGCAGTATCCTGGAATTCTTGGTCGCCCATTCTCCTTGGACTTGGTGTATCAATAAGTCGGAATCACCAATCACTAATAATTCCTGCACATTTATGTCAATGGCCAAGTTGAGCCAAAGGATGCAGGCCTCATATTTAGCCATGTTGTTAGTGCAGGGGAACCTGAGTTTGGCGGATACCGGGTAGTGCTGACTAGTTTCTGAACTTAAGGCTGCTCCAATACCCACGCCTTAGAAGTTTGCGGCCCCATCAAAGAACATCCTCCAACCGTCGTAGGATTCTGCAATGTCCCCTCCTAAGAATGACACTTCTTCATCGGGGAAATACATTTTCAATGGTTCGTATTCTCCGTCCACAGGATTTTCAGCAAGATGATCGGCTAATGCTTGTCCCTTGACCGCCTTCTGAGTTACGTAAATGATGTCGAACTCACTTAACAGGATATGCCATTTAGCCAGCTTGCCAGTGGGCATGAGTTTCTGAAAGATGTACTTGAGCGGATCCATCCTTGATATGAGATACGTTGTGTAGGCACAGAAATAATGCCTCAGCTTCTGTGCAACCCAAGTCAAAGCACAACATATGCGTTCTAATAGAGAATACCAGGCCTCATACGGAGTAAACTTCTTGCTGAGGTAGTAAATTGCTTGCTCTTTCCTCCCTGTTTCGTCATGGTGCCCGAGAACGCAACCGAAAGCTCCATCCAATACGGCCAGGTAGAGTAATAGGGGTTTACCCGACTCTGGGGATACCAAGACTGGTGGTGTTGAGAGGTACTCTTTGATCCTGTTGAAGGCTTTTTGACAATCCTCAGTCCATTTGGTGGCAGCATCCTTTCTCAGCATTTTGAAAATTTGTTCACAAATGAAAGTAGACTGGGCTATGAACCGGTTGATATAATTGAGTCTTCCCAAAAAGCTCATAACATCCTTCTTGTTCTTTGGTGGCGGCAATTCTTTGATGGCTTTGACCTTTGATGGATCCAGTTCTATTCCTCGGCGACTGACAATGAAACCCAGTAATTTCCTGGCAGGAACCCCGAACGCACACTTCGCAGGGTTCAGTTTCAGATTGTACTTTCTTAACCTGTTGAAGAACTTCCTCAAATCCTCCCTGTGATTAGCAGCTTTCTTTGATTTAATAATGACGTCGTCCACATACACCTCAATTTCTTTGTGAATCATGTCATGGAATATAGTAGTCATGGCCCTCATGTAAGTGGCCCATGAATTCTTTAGACCGAATGGCATCATCTTGTAGCAATACACTCCCCACGGCGTAATGAATGCCGTTTTCTTAGTATCTTCCTCGTCCATCCAAATTTGATGGTAACCAGCAAAACAATATACAAAGGACTGCAGCTCGTGCTTGTCACAGTTGTCAATTAAGATGTGTATGTTTGGCAGGGGGGAAATCGTCTTTCGGACTGGCCCGGTTAAGATCCCGGTAGTCGATGCAGGCTCTAACTTTCCCATCTTTCTTTGGTACAGGCACAATGCTGGCTAACCATGTAGGATATTCGACCACTCGGAGAACTCCGACGTTGATCTGTTTGGTGACCTCCTCCTTGATTTTCAAGCTCATGTCTGGTTTGAATTTCCTGAGCTTTTGCTTCACTGGTGGGCATGTTGGTTTGGTTGGCAGTTTGTGGGCCACAATAGATGTATTGAGGCCAGTCATGTCGTCATATGACCAGGCGAATATGTCCTCATATTCCCTTAAAAATTCTATATATTCCTCCTTTTCTGACGGCGACAGATGAATGCTGATGCGTGTTTCTTTGACGGTCTCTGTGTTTCCCAGGTTGACGACCTCAGTCTCATCCAAATTAGACTTAGGTCTATTCTCAAAGTTCTCGACTTCCTTAATAATATCCATAGGTATATCATCCTCGTCTGACTCGGGATCCGTTTGTTGCGTTGTCTCGTTGCAGGTCACGGTCGTGGTTCATCAAGATAAGTAATAGTAATGCTGTGTAAAATAAAGTAATGGGGGGAAAACAGTAGCAAGTAAATATAGGATTTATAAAGAAATTGGAAATTCTTTGATAAATTGAGTAATTGTTTGAACATAAGAGCTCTTTCTTGGAGAAATTAAAAATGCGAAAAGGAAGAAAATCCTTTAAATAAATAAATTGTAAGTAATGCTTGTCTTGTTAGCCTTGCTACCCCGAGGCTCGACGGGCTTTGGTTGTCCTGACAGACCAATTATTGAGATGTGATCCCTTGCTTACGACTTGTATGCAAGGGCCTTCCTCCCCCTCCTCTTCAAGAATGACACAGCAGTCCATATCCTCATCATCCAGAAATAAATCCCTTATTGCCGCTACGCTTCCTCTTTGTTTGTACCATATATGATGTCAGTTGGCTGGAAAGTCTGCTCTATGTGGGGTATTGGCTGCTCCAATGGGTAGTAGGGGCCACACCATGGTGGCGACCAGTCCTTGAAATCCTTCCAAGTGTACTCGTACCCTAGCCCAAAAGTAGTATCGTGCTTCTTGAGTGTTATTGGCTTTGTTATTCCTTGAAGATGCTTACCGAGCCCTTTACCCGGCTCGTAACCTTTCCAGTTCAATATGCTTTCGGTCTTACTGCCCCACCACTTGTCTTTGTCAATGGCGTTAACACGATCTATGTTGTGATAGATTTTTCCGCCCAACTTCCTCCTTCCATCGATGACCGAAAAAGGTCTGGCGACCGTATATATGGTTGCTACCTTCGCCATGAATGATTACCTCTTGATGATTACATTCAAACTTCACAGCTTGATGTAGGGTTGATGCCACGGCCCCAGCCGCGTGGATCCAAGGTAATCCCAATAGTAAGTTGTAGGATGTAGGCACATCTATCACTTGGAAATCTACATCGAACCAAGTTGGTCCCATTTGTAAGCATAAGGTAATTTCTCCCATGGTGGATCTTTGTAAACCGTCGAAGGACTTTACGTTGATCTCTCCTTCCTTTATCTCATGTAGACTCTTGCCCAATCTCTTGAGTGTGACCAGTGGAAAGATGTTGAGACTGGAACCCCCATCAATTAGGATCCTTGTGATGAAATGATCCTCACATTGTACGGTGATGTGTAGTGCTCTATTACGCCCTAGCCCCTCGGGCTATAGCTCATCTTCATGGAAAGTGATATTGTGACTCTCCAGTATCTGGCCCACCATGTTGGCCATTTCCCCACTAGTAATATTGTCTGGCACGTATGCTTCACTCAGCACATTTAGCAAAGAACTCCTGTGAGTTTCAGAATTTTGTAACAGGGAGAGGATGGATATCTGAGCTGGCGTTTTGTTCAACTAGTCGAGGACTGAGTATTCCTTGGCTTGTATCTTTCTCCACGGATCGTCGGAACCTGTTTCAATGATGGGGGGACGGTTTTTGGCCGGCTTGCTAGACTCGGAAAAATGTTCAGGGGTATAAACTCTGCTCGTTTTTGTCATACCCTGTGCAGCGATGGCTTCTTCAGATTTGCCTTTACCTTTCCTCTTTGCTTCAGCGGTATAGTCCCACGGAATGGCGTCTGAGTAAAAGGGTCTCGTTGTTGACATTTCCACTGGGATAGGTGTGGTCATTCTTATTCCTGCTGGAGTATATGTTATAGATGGATGGATTGCAACTTCGAGCGGTCGTACAAACTCGACTTCGATCGGCCCTGGGGCCTTTCCTTTGGCGGGTGGACTTGATTCAAACTCAAGTGGAATGGACATGTTTACCTCAACTTCCTCAGACGACTACATCTTGACCACGATCGGATTAAGAGTAATCGCAGGCTTCTTCGGATCACCTTCAACAATTAGCCCAATTGATCCCTCGGGATCCCAATCATCTTCAACCTCAATCATGTGGACACCTCCTTTATGGTCGGGCAATGGATTATTGCGAACATTAGGAGCAAGGTCCTTGGCTACAATGATCTTGTTATCTATGAGGGTTTGTATCTTGTCTTTCAAAGAATGGCATTCCTCCATGGTGTGTCCCTTCATGCCGGAGTGGTAAGCACTAGTTTTGTTTGGGTTGACCCACTAAGATGGGTTCTCAGGGATGACAGCGGGGATGGGTGTGACATAACCGGTGACTTTATGCCTTTCATATAATTGGTTAATGGGTTCAGCTATGGCAATATACTGTTTTGGTGGACGAAGGTCGAAGTTTGGGTGAGGTCTCGAGAAGTTTTGGCGGTTAGGGGGTGATTGATAGTGAGAAGGTTTGGAGTTGTAGGCATTATAAACGGGGGCTGGTTGTGAGTATCTAGGCGAGGTAGGCTGATATGTTGATGGTGAAGTTTGGTAGGCGGGTGAGGGTGTCTGGTATTGAGGTGAAAGTGCTTGGTAACTTGGAGCTGGTTGGTGAGTGAAGGAAGGTGCGGGGTATACTTGGTATTTGGGAAGGGACTTGGCTTGTTGTGCCACCATCACGGCTCCTACATCCCTTTTCTTGGACACACCACCAGATTGCAGAGCTTTATTGGTAGCCTGTAAGGCTTCAAAGTTAGTAACCATACCGTTTTTTATGCCTTCCTGGATTCACTCTCCCAACTTGATGATATCATAAAACTTGTGCCCTTTGAAAATCATCAGCCGCTCATAGAACTGAGGATCCTGAGCGCGCACAAAGAATTACTTCATTTGTTCTTCTTCCAAGGCTGGCCTTACCTTGGCAGCCTCTGACCTCCAACGAGTAGCATACTCGCGAAAAGTCTCAGTTGGTTTCTTCTTCAAGTTCTGGATGTAGAACACATCCGGTGCATTCTCCGTATTGAATCTGAATCTATCCATGAAGTCCGTAGCCATATTCACCCAATTGATCCATTTCTTTGGATCCCGATTGATGTACCAGGATAGTGCATTACCTTTCAAACTCCTCATGAAGAGTTTCATGCGGATCCTTTCATCTTTTCCCACGCTGACCAATTTGTCGCAGTAAGTCCTCAGATGGACTCTCGGGTCATCAGTACCATCAAACATCTCGAACTTAGGAGGTTTGTACCCCTCGGGCAGTTCAACATCGGGCTGTATGCAAAGATCCTCATAATTCAATCCCTCAACCATTTTAACTCCTTCGACGCCCTGAACTCGGTTGGTCAATTTCTTGAGTTCCTTGCCCAAATTCCTGATGAGCTTGTCCTTCTCGTCGGACTCATAGGTATGCGGTGTGGAATGAGCTACGATTTCCACATAAATGGGGTTGTCATAATCCTGGAAGTGGTCTTTCGTCTGATCTTGGGGAGGCGGAGTGTTGTAGTGACATATGTTGCGTGGTGCTGGTGGAACGGGATCTTTTGGGTGATTGAGTTGTTTTGGGACGTTTTGGCATAAAGTGGGGTTCAGAGTATTTGGGAAGTGAATGTCTGGAACATTGAGGGAGAATGATAAGTGGGCCAAATTCTTGACTTGGTTAAGTTCCTCTTGGAACTTCAGCAGCTTCTTCTCTAGTGGAGACATACCCTCATGCAGTACCTGAATACCCTGACCGTCAATGATCTCAACCTGTTCATCCCTGTTGTCTTTTCTAGTACCGCTTGCATCTGCCATCTTAGTTTACCCTTGATTTTCCCTTTCGGAGGACTGGGAGGAGGAGTAGGAGGAGGGCCCTTTGATATGGTGCAATAAGTTGTTGATGCCAGAGTGCACGAACTAACCTTTGGGGAAGGGGAATAACTAACAAAAAAGGCAGTGAAGATAGTGAAGATTATAAAGAATATTGCGGTAATTTAAACACGTAATGCAAAAATGTAAAACGCGTCCTAAGTTGGGGAACCTCTTTATGCCCGAGGTAGGCCTAGTGACAAAAATTTGGAGAACTTAAATACTAAATGCCTCATTTTATTGATGATAAAATAGACAAATCCAACTTGACTCTAAAAATACGAAAATGTAAAATGTCATTAATTGCCAATGGCCTTATTACATCAAAAGAAAAGTAAAGACAAATCCTATCTATTTGGTCTCAGAAGGACCTTCCCCAGACTCGGCACCTCTACTTGCCTTGATCAACATTCCCATCTCGCGGAGTCCCAGCAGCAAGTAGGTCTTGGCTAGAATTCCTACTTCAGTTCCCTCGGTCTTTTGACAAGTCTCGATCCTCCTAAGGAACTTTTCCTCCAAGTCAACTATGCCTCGTTCCAAGTGTGCTAGCCTCTGGGTGGAAGTGATGGCCATGTCCTTCCATTCCTCGATCAGCTTTTTGTTGGCTATGTGGATTTTGTGATGATCTTCTTCACAGTCACGGAGCCTTTTGCGCAGCTGGTTGAACCTAGTTTTTGCCTCAGCTTTATCGTCTATGACTCGAATTCCTCGAGCGAACCCTGTCTCAATACTTCCTCCCCAGTTATCTTCCAACCATCCCAGATAGTAAGGAGAGCAACCAGCGTGATACCTGTCAGGCTCGATAGTATCGTTCTCCAACCTGATCCTGCAGTGCCACAATTGCTGAGCTTGACACTTGTGAGGGCTGTCGTCATCTTGGAAGTCCGCCCTGAGATGAATCATTTTCTCGACCCTTGGGACGACTTGCTTCCTCCCCGCCTGCCTCATGACGCGAATCGGGACGTAAGGGTATGTCTCTCTAAGACCAATCAATATCAGCAACGGGGTGTCTCTAGTCCGAATGATGAAGTCCGTCGGGAACCACTCGAACATCCATTGGATTTGATCCTCGGTCAGATTTTCCAATAACTTGACCCATCTATTAGCATTCTCTGGCTGTCCAAACATGTCAGGTATGTAGTTCATACGCTTTGGATGATGGAAAGCAATATGATCATCCCAAACCCTCCTATGTATGTCTTGACGGTAGTCACCCCTTTTCAAATGATCGGTGAGCCAAAGCTGGAGTAGCAGGTTGCAACCCTCAAAATGTTTTGCTCCTCGTTGACATCTCTCCAAATCTCGGTATATATCAGCAATAATCATAGGTACAATGCTGAAATCCTGCCCGTCGATCCCTTCTATCAGAGTCTTGGTAACCATAGCCAATCTGGTGTGGATTCTCCCCTTCTTTGTCGGGAAGACCATCAATCCCAAAAAATAGAATATGAAGACGAATACACGGCGGTGAATGTGTCCTAGAGAGGTGAGGGCAAACTCTTCCTGATATGTGCGGTAAGACTGACTACGGCCATACCTATCGTACAAATAGTCAAAAGGGATGTACAAGTCTTCCAAGCAGACTGAATCCGGATTCTTCTTGAGTCCCATCATTTTGAGAAAATCCCGGCCTGTTCGGTTTTCAGGCATCAATAACCCTTGATACTCCCAAGGCAAACCAGCTAAACCCCCTATCTCCTCTAGCAACGGTGTCATCTCATTGTTCCCAAATGGAAAAACCGATCGATCACAATCCCAGAATAAGGTGGAAGCCTCTATCATCATGTTATTAGGCTGAATGTCCAAAAGAGAGGGCAAGTTGCCCAGGTGTTTTCTGCCTGATGTTTTGTCGCTTGAATGCAAGTCTTCCCACCAATTTAGAAGTTTTGGGTGGATGTTGGTGACCATGCCGAATCTGGGGACCTCGTGCCTCATCTCTGCAAAATAAATGGGTTAGGCCCTTACCCCCACCGGACTCGACTATATAACATCAATAATTATCAATGAGCATTTAAGTTCTCCAAATAAATGCACAGAACGTGAACGCGTCCTTTTGGTTTCCAGGGAAACCCAATGGACTTTGGACGAGGCTATCTTAAAGGCTATTGTGCGGACAACACGTCAGCCTGGCTAGCTTAGACCATGATGCATGCAACATACAATAGAATAAGGTTTATATTGGGGTTTAAGACTGGTACCCTTGAGCGGACAACTCAAGGGGGAAGGCACGGAACCGTCGACTGCACCGCTGATCGATTAGTTTTACCGCAAATATGCCTTTCCGAATTTAGGGGGGTGATAATATTAGAATAGTGCAACCACTCATTGTAAGCGTTGCTATAGGATTTGTTTGGCACGAGTGGAATATGAATGCGGAGCATGATATGTAGTAATAAGCATTAAAACAGATAAGCATGTATTTTCACATTGAGGAAAACAGTAAAGAAAGGAAATACAACAGCTATAATGGAAAGAGGTTACAAAGAAGACATGAAGATATGTCAGTTAGGTTCAAGTGAAATAAATACCAGTAAAAGTAAACAATTATCGGCATATAACGGGGAATAGGGAAAGCCGTAAGCATTTAAAGGTCCAAATTCACAAAGCAAATTGTAATGATATAAGCCTAGGTAAGTTCCCCCGCAGAGTCGCCATGTTGTCGCCCCTCCTTTTTCTATCGCACGGGTCAGGTACAGAGAGATCGGGTTTATGACATTCTGGACAACTTCATAAAGGAAGAGGTTTAAGGAAGAGTCGCCACCTAACGATTTTTATGGTGCGTTAGGGCACCTAGAGTTGATAACTCATGAACTAGTTCACGTTACCAGAGATTGTGTAAGGGCTTGAAATTATCCCAAGGGGAAGGTGTTAGGCACCCCTCAAGATCCACAACTGTGGGTCCCAACCAATAAGTTTTGTGAATTTGGACGGTGAGAAAATAACAAGTAAGGTTCATATAAGAGGAGATTTAAAACAAGTATGAAAATCTTTAAAGGGTTTGGAAATAACATTAGAATAAACATTTGAAAAGAATTGTCCTAGGTTTAGAGTAATATGGATCACTTAAATGCAATACCCGGTATGTCACACCTTGAAAAGGCGGCTACACGTGGTATTAGCGCACTGGTCATCATATCCGTATTCTACCCTTCCCACCCCGTAAAGGTTGTTAAAAAAATGCGTGTGTTGGTCGCGAATGCTTATTGCGTGCCATTACCCGTCCCATCCTATAAGTCCTGGAGGGTGTTTAGGACTACTAATCCTACAAGGCAGGAACTAGGCTGAACCCTTAGGTTTATAGGACAAAATACTAAGTGACATACGAAACAAGTAGGACTGCACATATGAGGGAACATATAAAGACAAAGAAAGGCTCACATGTCCCTCCACACATAAACATGTAAATGGCACGTCTCAAGCACGATTAAAGTCTCAAGACAGGAGTTCAAAAATAGGAATTTTAGTAAAATAGCAGGTCGTAGGAATCTGGGTTAGAAAACTTAATGAAGGCAGAAAATTTAATTAAGACTGATAGTTGATTTCAAAATATACAGTAGCGAAAGGCAGCGGTAAAACTTGGAAATATGCAGTGATTTAAAGTTTTCAGTAAACATGGATGAAAATCATTAAAGCATGGGTTTGAAGTAATTTTAAAAGATAAGGGGATTAAAATATAGTGGCTCAACATAGAGTAATAATTATCAGTTTTCAAAGGACTGTATAAGTAGTAAAATGGTATCAAAATATATTGACTTGAAAGACATACAAAGCAAGGATTCAAAATGGCACGATTTTGGGCAGAATGAGGCATCTTTTGAAATCCCAGTAGTTGGAAACCATAATAGGACGAGAATTAGTGAAAATCAGTAAAAGGAAATAGTTGCACAACTTCAAGATTGTTAAAAATAGAGCAGGAGTTTTAATAAAAGTGAACTGAACTTTAGTGAGGTAAAACAATAGTGGGAACAACAGGGTTCAAAATGTTTAAAGGAAGTGATTAAACTAGTAGAACATAATCGATTTGATTTTAATACGTATTAGGCCTAAGGTTTTCCTAGGCGTTGTATACATTGCCTACCTATTTTTAAAGAGTGAACATGCATATTTGGATTCTGATTTTAATAAATACATGTTTGCAGGGAATTGTTTTAAATAGGTTAACCATATTTTATGAGAGTATCAAATTGTGTTAACTAGGCGTTCAGGCTCTGACAAATAAAAAGTCTTAAGGGCAGGATATCTAATGCACAAAGGATTACCTTAAGACATGATTTCTATATGTCATGTTTATAAAATTCATGAGCAATACATTATGACGGTTTTTGTTACTCACTTAGTTATACTAGGCATGAATATAATAGGTATGTTAAAATGAAGAACCTAAACATGATTTTTAATGTATGGTATGCATGTCCTACGCATGATACTATTGCGCCCATAGGGAAATAAAGCCTAAGTCATGATTTCTACCCATACTACACTAAACATGCATAATTCCC
>ML299353.1:0-10343 GCA_005239495.1 Nicotiana undulata
CCCAGCCGCAAGCAGCTGCCAACAGCGCCGCGCGCACAGACAATACCACGCGCGCAGATCGTGAGACCGGAGACAAAGTTGCTGCCAACGGACCTGTTTCTACCTTTGTAGAAAACTAAGTCCTTTTCTTTGTAATCATAGACTAGCTTTATTCCATGTACTTCCATTATGTTTCTCTAGCCTAGTTTAGTCTACTCATGTAACTAGGGTTTATTTTTTTAAAGCATTATTAGGGGGTATATAGCATTCAAAACTTTCAAGCAAGCAAATCCCTGTACTGGTGTCTCTACCCCTCGACACCGCATTTCCTTCATTTTGTAATAGCTTTCATTATTGCAATCCAGCTTTCATCATTTCAAACATCAATTACTGTTCTCTCAATTGTTGGCATTGGTTTTCCCACACGGCACTGACAATCTAGTCTAGCGTGTGACGGGGACCTCATTTGGCGGACAGCAACCACCCTGACATCGGTTGCTTAGCCTTACGTCGCCCTTCCAAAGAATCTCAGGAAGGCGCCGCGTAACAGTTATCATGCGAGTGAAGTTAAGAATGTATCCTTAACTTCTAATTTAGCTTTCATGGGAAACAACCAAGTGTATTTGGTAAAATAATCAAAAAACACCACATAGAAAAGAAAATTATCAAAAGAAGAGATAGGAGAAGAACCCTGATGTTTCGCTTAATGTATGCATATTTTGGTGTATATTGCCCCACATTTTGCTCATGTCTTGTAGATTTGAGATGTATAATATAATCATTTGTGCTAATCTGTGGTATTTCTATGTGTAGGAATTGTCACACCTCCTTTTTCCTACCCCGGGAAGGTATAAGGGAGTTTTTTCCAATATAAGTGACAATCGAAACGGGATTATTTTTTATTTAAAATTCAGAGTCTCCACTAGGAATAATTTATGGTGTCCCAAGTCACCGGTTTAAATCCCGAATCGAGGAAGTTTTGACTCTGTTTTATAGTTCGCGAACACAGAAATCCGGGTAAGGAATTCTGTTAACCCGAGAGAAGGTGTTAGGCATTCACGGGTTCCGTAGTTTTAGCACGGTCGCTCAACTATTATTATTGGCCTAATTATCTGATTATTTACATATTTAGAACCTATTGTGCATTTTTAACTTCTAGCCGCTTTTAGTTATTTACGAAATATACGTTGCAAACCGCGTCACATGAAATGCACCCGCGATTTAGGACATATTTTTTCATATTTAAACAAAGTTACAACCGGGTCACATGAAATGAACACCCGAACTTAGACTTACGGTTTTCTACACATTGCGAATCGCGCCACGTGAAACGCACCCGCAATTCACAACATGCTTATTTTATTAAACCTAAATTGTAGCTGGGTCACATAAATGTACCCCGAATTTTAATAGTTAAGCGCCATAATTACGTCACGGGAATCGTACCCTTAGTTATGACAATTATTTAATTAACGTGGTTAGAGCGAACTACGAGAGAGGTAATTGTGGAAAGGTGAGTTATATTTCCAAAAGACATCTAGTACACAATAACTATTTGCATTGGTGAACAACATTGATATATATATATATAGAGAGAGAGAGTAGTCAATAAGTTAATAATTGGAGCTCTTCTATAGACTTAACATTCTCAAAGTTGCATTCACGCAACTGATAGCTAATTCATTGCAACGGAGCATTCATAATTTATTACTAAAATTATACAGTTACGTCAATATTCTTCAAGTCTACTAATATGATAATGAAACAATAAAATAGCACTGTCGGATTAATTTACTGATGCTTCCGTACAACAACCCAAACATACACTTCAGCAATTAAACAAACCAATAATACCTATCAAACAAATGTAATANAATTCATTGCAACAGAGCATTCATAATTTATTACTAAAATTATACAGTTACGTCAACATTCTTCAAGTCTACTAATATGATGATGAAACAATAAAATAGCACTGTCGGATTAATTTACTGATGCTTCCGTACAACAACCCAAACATACACTTCAGCAATTAAACAAACCAATAATACCTATCAAACAAATGTAATAGAACAGATGACACATAAAAAATTTCCAACAGTTCTTAATCCCAATCAAATCTGCAAATTCATATGATTTACTCAAATAGCAGTACCTGGACAGTAGTGAAACGAGAAAAATTGGACCAAGTGAAGGTGAAGAAGAGCTGGTACAGAACTTGGCTACATGGAATCAACAAACCCCGGAACCGCGAACCTGACCGGAAAACCTCGAGTCGAACACCTTAGATCACGAATCCGCCAAAAATGAATCTGCCCGTTTTTGTGTTTGTCTCTTCAAGTTGAAAGATAGAGAGGGAAGAATCGCTGGCCGCCGGTGATGAAGTCCAGCGGCAGCGCTGGCCGCCGGAAACCGCCGGTGAGGATCGAGAGAGGAGGGCAGACGACTCAGCTTCTTTGTTTTTGTTCTTTTGGCATCGGAAATAGAATATTTCCGGCGAGTAGAGTGGTTGGCGGACGGCGTCGGAGATGGATGGAATTTGGCGTGAGAGGAGGGAGGAGGTCCGGCGGACTGGTCAGATGTGTGTGGGGGCGGAGGTCTGGACGGCGGTTGTGTGTCTTGTGGCTTGTGGCAGATGGGGGGTGGGTTAGAGGGACGTCGGCGAGGGAGGGGACGGCGGCGGCAGTGGGGTGGTTGTCGTGGGTGTCAAGATTGTGTGCTCCCCTTTTTTTTTTGTCTGTTTTGCTCTTAAGAAGAACGGGTCCCTTTTTTATTGTGTGTCAGGTTCTCTTTTTCTAATGTTAGGGTATTATTTTAAGAAGAAGGAGTATAGTTTTAGGTTAGTGGGTATTGGGCTAAGGAGAATGGGCTTTTGAAATTGGGCCAAAGACCAGAAAATGGTCTTTACAACCCAAAAACTTACTCTTCTTTTAAAAATGATACAAAATTTATAATTCTAAAATATTAATTAAAACTTAATTAATTAAATATTAAAATAAAATCATTTTTTTTTGTACTTAAAATAAAGTAAAAGAGTTAAAACTAGCTAAAATGACGATATTAGGCTTAAACTAAATATTAGACGCTAAAATGTGTAAAATCTCTGGGAGGGTCAAAAATTACACGTCTACAGGAATCATTTGATTCAATTTGGGACGAAAGTGTGCGAATTGGAGTGAAAATCGGACGAAAAGGCAAAAGTGCAAATTTGAGGTCCACAAGCAGCGTGGGGCACTACATGTGGCACTCAAAATAGAATGCTGAAAAGTTGAGCGCCAGGGCCATCCCCACGCTGCCTTGGACGCTCAAAACGTGAACATGTCCTATTTTGATATGATTCTGATCCAGAGTATGTTCCTATCCACTGAGTAAGTAAATAACTATCAAGAACGAAGTAATCTTTTACTTTGGTTAAATGCCCTTTTTCTGAGAAAGGAGAATAGGAATGAAATAAAATAGAAATAGAAAGAAAAGAATCTAATTGCAAAAGCAAAAAGGGGGGGATGTCTTTTTTTTCTTACTTTTTTCTTTTTTTGTTTTNTACGACCCAAAATCCATACATATTCATGATGGCGCCTATCGTGTAACTAGGCAAGCCTACTTCCCGAAATATTACTATTGATTGATTTTAAGAATTTAATAAAGCAATATCAACATTTAAATTTTTCATAAACTAAATCAACTCTAAATATAATTCATATAAAGATACGGAAGCTAGTCCCAAACATCGGGGTGTCACTAAGTCATGAGTGTCTAAAACTATAAACTAAGATATATAAACAATCTAAAAGAATAAATGATAAAAAGAGTAACAAGGTCATGCGAACACTGGCAGCTACCTTGCAGTCTCCACAAATAGTCGGCCTAAACTCAATGATCGCCATGCTCTAACTCACCTGGATCAGCACATGAAGTGCAGGGTGTAGTATGAGTACAACCGACTCAGTACTAACAGAAATAACTAAGAAACTGAGTAGTAGTGACGAGCTAAACAAAAATTTTGGCCCAAGAAAGAAAATAGTTTTGAAGATTGACAAAGGAACTCAGAGATGAATCAGGTTCATCACAAGTGACATAGACGAGAAGATTCAAAGGCGCATGAGATGCACATGCAGGAGATAAACATATTCTGGTGAAATTGAGATCTTCTGATCGAAAAGATTGCAAAAACAAAAATGGAGAAGGACTCCTTATTCAATAAGAAAAGAATCTAAGATAAGAAAGGATTTAGGAGTTGAGTTTGACTAGAACTATTTCACCAAGGAAGAGTAGCATTAGGATTCTAGTTAATTCCTTATCTACTAAATCCTACATATATTTCAGAATGTTCTTATTGTAAAGATACGTACAAAAGCAGAAATTTATCAAGAATTGAGAGCAAAATTCGTGAAGATATTTTGCAAGCAGTTCGAGCCAAATTGGAGAGTGCGAATCTGGAGCTACTTGAACCAGCTAGAAGAACAAGTTCCGTCTGTTGTCTTTTAGTCTAGTTTATTTGTAGTAGGTGATTACAAATTGTATCTTTCATCTTTATCTAGAAGCAATTGTAATAGGTACTGAGTGTTCAAGTTATAGTTAACTTGAAGTTTGTCGCAAATAGCTAGAGACTAGTTTTCCACAAAGGGTTAGAGTTAATCCTTAGGTTTACAAAAGAGTTTATTTTTTAAATGTTGTTTGGCTCATTGTTTAGTGAAGAGTTTGGAGAAAATCCTACTGGGAAGTAGGTCGTGTTTTTTTACCTTTTAAGCCAGGTGTTTTCCACGTAAAATTGTTGTGTTCTTTAAATTCTGCATTTATTATTTCGCAAACTGTAGGAGTTGGAACACATAGAAGAACCTGGTCCTTCTATAACTACTGCTCACGAAAATTGGACACCACNATTTTCAAAAAGAAATTTAAACAGATAAATGCAGCAACCACACAAATAAATACTATCTCACAGCAGTGTCACTCCATCACTCATCACTCGCACTCAGCACTCAACATTCAATACATTCAACTCCAGAGGGGATCCCAAAGCCCAAGCTCTAGGCACGGACAGCTCACGTACCATAATATGCTCTAAGCACGGACAACTCACATGCCATAATATCAATACCTGGATCCGCACGGACAACTCACGTGTTGCACGGACAAATCACGCGTTATGGTATCAATACCTAGACCTGCACAGATAGCTCAAGCGTTACATTATTAATATCCTCACAACCAGGCCATCAGTCTCACTCAATCATGTAACTCACTAGCCTCACCATCATCAACAAATAAGGGGACACAACCCACATCAAGTATCACAACAGATCAACAATTAATAGAGACTGAGGTAAACATGTACAATAATTTCTATGACTGAGTACAAATAATATTAGCATGAATAAAGCCTAAGCATGATCTCTAACATGAAGGCAGACAAGTTCAACAACAAGTAACTACGTAAACACAAATGATGGCCATGAGGCCTCAGGGGACGGACCAAGTCTCCAGCCCTCGAGGTATACACCCCACACGTCTGTCACCTAGCGTGGGTATCACCTCCAAACAGTCACACGATAGCAAATTCTCCGGGTTTATACCTTCAAACCCAGAGTTAAAACTGTTACTTACCTCAACAGCGCAAAATCCTACTCCGGGATGCCCTCGCCTCTGGACTCGGTCTTCAAAAGCTTATAATCTAACCAAAACCATAATACTACTATCAACATAGGCTAACGAATCGAATTCCACAATAAAAACTATAAAATATGCTAAAAATCCAAAATCGGCCAAAACCTAGCCCCCCCCTCCCCACGCCTCGAATTCAGTCAAAAATGGAAGAATAATAATCCTCGTCCTCTCCCAAGTATAACCATATAAAATTCATCAAAATCAGACTACGTTTGGTCCCTCAAATCCCTACCTAAAACTCTCCAAAACTCGAGCCCTAACTCCCTCAATTTCACTTTGAAATCATAAATAAAATCTCAAAAACGAAGATGGATTCATGAAATATAACCAAAATCGAGTAGAGAGCACTTACCCCAATCCCTATGGTGAAAATCGCCTCCAGAATCGCCCAAATCCGAGCTCCCCAACTCAAAATATGATCGAAAGAACAAACCCTAGTTTTATATATTTTTCTGCCAGCTATTCTGCCTCGTTTATCTTGCCAAACGATCCCAAAACTCGCATTTTATGCCTCGAATGGATTCCTTGTAAAATTCTAGTCAATTTAGGATTTTGAATCACTCAATTTGACCTTATAATAAATGAGATATGCCAGTGGTAATTTCATAATTAATCTGAAAAATCTGGCAACCTTAGTAAAATGACCATAAAATCCTCATACAATGTCCAAATTCGATGATTCTTTTTTTACGGGTTTGTAATTATGATACAGATCTAATGCTTTATTCAAAACAGAAATCAGAGCTCATTTGTTCAATATGATATCATTTATGCTTGAAAAAACGACGTCGAAACATAAGAAAAACAAGCACAACGCAGCTCAAACCTATCCAAAACTCACCCGAGCTCCTAGGGACCCCGTACGAACATACTAACAAGTCCCAGAACATAACCCAAACTTAGTCAAACCTCTAGAACACCCAAAACAACACCAAAATACCAAATCAACCTCGAATTCAAGCCTTAACTTCTAAACTTTTAACTTTCGCCAATTCAAGCCTAATTCTACCACGGACCTCTAAATTACATTCCGGACACACTCCTAATCGAATCATAAAAATACAAATCCAAATTCGTTTACTCAAAAGTCTAAAACCTGGTCAAACCTTTCAAAATTAGAGTTTCTAGCTGAGACCATTCTCCCAAATCAATTCCAGATAACCTGAAATACCACAACCGGCGATTCACATAAGTTATAACACATCATTCAGAGCTACTCATACCCTTAAACAACCGTGCGAAGTGAAATTGCTCAAAACGACCGGTCGGGTCGTTACAATTTCGATCCCAAGACGTCCCCAACTCATATAAAAGCCAACCTAAACCTATTTTGAGGGGGAAGAACGTTTTGTAGAGTAAATTTTGACCAATGGGAGAGCACAGAGCCGCCGTGGAGGCCGTGTTTCATCTTTTCTTCCACCAAACTTAGTAATTCTTATGTTTCTTTGTATGATTTATTATTTTGTTACCATGTTTATGTGGAGCTAAAAATTCACGTTCTAGGGTTGTGGTTCTTTCATGACTATTCTTATTCGGATATTGATTTTGCTTTCTTGATTTATCATATTAGGTTATTTATTCAATCCTGCACTTAATTATTTGATTGATTGATTACCAATTGAATACTATCTACGAATCGAGAATTGAACTCGAAAGTGGGAATTCTAGATTTCACATAGGATTGAGTAGAGCAAGTTCTTGAACTTGGGCATCAGGGAACAGATTCACGGTTAGGATAGACATATATCTAATTGTCTTGCTTGGTTGATTTACAGGAATTATAAATGTTTTCTTGCTAGTTCTAATTCCATAGACATATTGGTGTTAGGTTAGCTTGAATAGGCGAGTAAGAACTCGATAGATTCTTATGAGCAATATTAACCTTGTTAACCAATAAACTAGATAAATTAGTTAGTCAATTCAATTGAAGAATACAATAAGAATATTAGATAGCCCATAACCCTAGATCGTTTTCATCACATTGGTAATATAAAAATCTGTCCTTCCACTGTTTAAAGTTCATTAGTTATTTTCTTTTTAGTTTAATTAGTTCAGAATTAAATACTTCTAGTTTTAATTCTTGTTAGATACTTAGGATAATCTAATTTAGTTAATAGTTAATCACAAGTCTTTGTGGGTTCGACATCCGACTTTTAGTCACTTCATTACTTGACAACCGCGAATACTTGCATGTGCATTTGGCAGCAACAAGTTTTTGGAGTCGTAGCCGTGGACTTAGAATTAGCTATTTTTCAAGATTAGACTTTTACTTTTATCTTTACATGTTTTTTTTCTTTTTTGTAAATACTTTTAATTTTATAACTATTTGATTTTTCTCTTAGTGTGTTCATAGTTCTCTCAACATGACATCTGGGGATGAAATATCCGTAGGTAAGGTTATTGATGAAGACACTTGGTTGACGAAAGACTTTTATGGCCCGTCTTTTTGGGCTTGTCATGACCAGAGCTTCCGGGAAGTCTGAATTTGAATATGGGAGTAAGGGTTGGTATTGGGAAGAATATTCAAGATTAAGGGAATACGAGGAATGGCATTATCTTCTAAAAAAAATTCGTGAACGACTGGACTAAGGAGAGAGTTGAACTTGCACAAGAAAATGACAGGTTTGGCTAGGTTGTGCGTAACTTAGATGCAAATTTGAGTGCAAAGGTTGATACGTCTAATGGCCAACAAAATAATAACAAGTTTTGAGAAGTTGAAAATGAGCTTATACGCAAATTGAGGAGCTAAAAGTAGAGAGCCAATCATTCGAGCATATTTTTGTTAATGATGCCCATGTTGAGAAAAGTACACTGGAGCCATGCGAGGAAGTAGATAATGCTATATTTGATGACACTTGTGCATGCAAATATAAGGATGTAAAGAGTAATATAATTCTAGAGTTGGAACGTATTGGTTCTCATTCCATACATTTTTCAACATTGTGTTTGGATGATGACATGAAAATAGAGTCATCTGAGCCTTTGGAAGAGCCAATGGATGAGGAACATGGTGCTTATACATAAAACATAGGGTCCTATAAGACCAAACTTTTCTCGGTTAAACATTGTAATGTGGATGATGTTTCTAATTTTTTCATCGGCAAACTATCTAACTTTGGCATCGTTTGCTTGTGTTGTAGTTGTTGCAATTCCTTCAAAAGGCTTGAATTTGACAGGGCTTTGTACAGAAGAGGAAGAAAAATGGGTCAAGTGGAGAAATTCGATGCAACCATGGGTATGTGTTTCCTATGTGTCACGACCCAAATTCCCAACCTTAGGGATCGTGATGACGCCTAATACCACACTTGCTAGGCAAGCCAATGTTAGAATTCGAGTAGCTAATTTCCATTGATTATATTCTTAAGCATCAATAAATAAATCTAAAGTAAACTTAATATAAATGATTTCCAAAGATAAAAATAATAAATAATTGAATAAAAACGAACCACGAACTAATCATATAATAGATCTAGAACTATCCCAGGGTATGGCGTCACAAATTCACGAACTTCTAAAAGAATGCTACAAATAATGGCTGAAAGAAATAGTGATAATGTTCTGAAGGAAATAAAACAGTATATGTAAAGTGGGAGAAGACTCTCGGACTCTGCGAACGCCGGCAGATGTACCTCGTGTCTCCAACTGAATAGTGGCCGCTCTGGAATCCTATATTGTCGACTAGTACCTGGATCTGTGCAAAAGAATGCACAGAGTGTAGTATCAGCACAACCGACCCCATGTACTGAGTAAGTGTCGAGCCTAACCTCGGCGAAGTAGTGACGAGTCTAAGGCGGGGCTTTAACAATAAACCTGTAACAGTAATATATAGAGCAAGTAGGAAATCTAAACAAATAAATTCAAGTACTGCAACCATAATAAAAGAACACAACCGCCTCTTTCAGGCCTCAGCTATAACCAATTCTCAATAATTTTCAAATTTCCAAAAACTGACTTTAAAATAAAAGTAGTGTGAAGTATCATGAAAAAATAATAGTAAAATAACCATTTTTAACTTTTCCAAATCTGCGGGTCTCAAACCCTTGAATTTTTCAAGAAAAACCAGTAAAACATCATTTGAAGTTCAGTAAAAACTATTTTCAAAAAATAATTCAGTAAATCATAAGTGTCCTCCCTTATCTCACCTTTTGTTGCGGCGTGCAACCCGATCCCACCTGTCCTCCCTTATTCCTCCTTCCTATATATATCACCCTTATCGCTCATGTTGCTGCGTGCAACTTGATCCCACCTGTCCACCCTTATTACATCTTTGTTGCGGCGTGCAACCCGATCCCACCTGTCCTCCCTTATTCCTCCTTCCTATATATATCACCCTTATCGCTCATGTTGCGGCGTGCAACTTGATCCCACCTGTCCACCCTTATTACATCTTTGTTGCGGCGTGCAACCCGCTCCCATCAGACATATCATAACCTTATGTTAATTTATGAAAATTTTACAATTCAGGCTAAGCCCTTCACAACATTTCCGTTTCAACAATACATCACAACCTTATTTTAGTTCATAAAGCTTTCACAATTAAGGCCAATCCTTTCACAATATCTCTCTTTCAACAATATCTCATAGGAACATCAATGTGCATACATACATACATACATATATATATATATACATACATACATACATACATATATATATATATATATATATATATATATATATATATATATATATATATATAT
>ML299353.1:10921-23224 GCA_005239495.1 Nicotiana undulata
ATAAACTTCGTAAAACAGCACCAAACTGCTCAATCGTTTGTCCCACAAGGGAACCCAATAACAACCAATACTCTTCACAAAATAACCACCACAACGTTTAACATTAAGGTGACAACATCAAATAGTAATAAAACAATCAAGACAGTAATCAATTAAGTCGGGAACGGGGAAATGATCATGCTTAACAGGCAATTTGGATGGTGCACAGATACTCGTCACCTCAACTATACACCACACCCATGCATTTCACATAACAACCAAGTGGGGATTCCTATTTCCTCAAGCCAAAGTTAGACCAAATACTTACCTCAGTCTCGCAAGCAATTCACTGCTCTAGCACTGCATTCCCTTTGGAAATTGCTTCTAATCCGCTCGAATCTAATTACAATTCGCCCAATGTTATCAATCATAGCCTAAAGGTATCATCTTTATTGAAAAACAATGGTTTTACTAAGGTTTCATATGAAATTTTGAAAATTCACCTCGGACCCACTTGGTCTAAACTCGACGTTCGAACCAAAACATGTTTACCCAATCTCCCCCGAGCACGAATACAGAATTAGTATTGGAATCCAACCTCTATTCGAGGTCCAATTCCCCAAAAATTGAAATTCCTAAAATCTACCCAAAACTCAAATTTTTACCATGGAAACTCTAGATTTTTGGTTGAAATCATTGTCAAAAGTTGTTAGGAATTGAAAGAAATTAGTTAGATGTCACTTACCAATGATTTGAAGAAGTTTGGACCTTGGGAAAATCTCCTATGGAGGTTTAAGGTTTTAGAAAATTGGAAAAGAAGGAAAAATCCCGTCCAAAAACTGATTTAACAGGTTGCGGGTCTCGCATTTGCGAGCTGGGGTTCACATTTTCGAACCCTGGGCTTTTCAGACATATATCGCAAATGCGAACAGGACCTCGCATTTGCGAACAAGGCCCTTCGCATTTGCGACCCAGGGACCTCGCATTTGCGATATCTAAGAGGCTTAACATTGGCTTCGCATTTGCGAAGCCCGACCTCGCATTTGCGAGATCAAAGACCTGCACACCAGATGTTTCATATGTTGGAAATTTTTCTAAGTCAAGACACTCCGTAGCCTACCCGGAACTCACCCGAGCCCTCATGACTCCAAACCAAACATGCAAACACATCTAAAAACATCATACGGTCTTGTTTGTGAAATCAAATCATCAAATTAAAATCAAAATCTACAGATATGGCCTCAAAATTCAAGATTTTTCTCAAGAACACTCAAATTTCCAACTTTTCAAACGTATGTCCAAATTGCATCAAATCAACTCTGATTCTTATGAAACATCACAGATAGGACTTATACAACATAACAAACTTGTTCCGGGCTCCGAAACCACAATACGGGTCCGATATCATATATTTCACATAATATTTCATTTTTTTATTTCTTGAATTAACTAGCAGAACAATTTTCTTCAAAAATTATTTTCTAAGTCTTGGGACCTCGGAATTCATTTTCGGGCATACGCCCTAGTCCCATATTTTACTGCGGACCTCTCGGAATTGTTGGAACACATATCCGGGTCTGTTTACTTAAAATGTTGACCAAAGTCAACTATAATAAAGTTTTAACTCTAGAATTTACTATTTCTCATATTTTAACATAACAGCTTTCCGGTTTCGCGCTCGGACCGCGCACGCAAATTAAGATATTTAAAATTAATCTTCTTATGGTAATTAAATATAGGATGGATTCTATATTTATAAAATGACATCTTGGGTCATCACACTATGTTAACAACTTGGATCCCTCGGAACCTAGGAAGAAGATATTGGGCTTGTCCATATTAGGGGGTAAATAATAGTGAAAAATCATTCAATAATTTTGTGGTGAATAATTATCAATGATTAAAGTTATTTTGTTATTCATCTTAGGTCCACGGTCATTGATTAATTTTCTTTTTGTATTCATCTTACGGTCCACGATTTTGTGATTTTTGGGTTTGGAAGGATTCTGAAATTGATCCTAGGTCAAAATTAGTTATTCTAAACTGCTTGAAAAAATGGGTGAACTTGAGACCGGATTAGAAGGCATTGAATATATTGCCAAGCCGAGGGCAACATTAAAGGTTGAAAACACCATAAAACGGGAGAAGATGAAGAAGATTGAGGTGAAATTGCATGTTGATATGGAGAAGATGAAAGAGAAGGAAAAGAAGTGGAAGAGGAAATTGGCTAGGTCCAAGGCTAGGAAAAATATACTTTGGTTCATTATCTTGGGGATATATATTATATGTGTTGCTTGTAGGTTTTCATGTTTGTTTTTGAAAGAAGATGCAATGAGGTTGCCATTTTGAATCTATTTTTCTCATCTCAATATGCATGTAATTGTTGCTTGTACGTGCATTTTGTATATTTTTAATGGACCTTTCATTTGAATGTAATGAGCCTTTCAATCGAAAGTAATAAAGTGATCTTTCTAATGAAGTGTTGTATGAATTTTCAAAGTGTTGTAGGTGTGTTCTTGTTGTTTCTTTATATGCCTAGAACTTGGCAATCAATCAAGCGCATATCTTCATACAACTATTTTTAGTGTTTAATAACAACAATAGACAGCTGCATAAATAGTGCATATGTTAATAAATGACTACGTCTGTGACTTATGTTATGAAGCACACCAGACAAGAGACTTAATACGACATATGTATAAATAATATATGAACACATATTTGGTCTCATTGACCTAAAAGAAATAGACCTAATAAACAAAAACAACTGCATAAATAGGACATAAACACTTTTTATTCTCATTGTTCACCAACAAAACAGACATCATAAGATAATAAAATGAGAAATGCAGTCTATAGCTGCTTAAAAATCCTTATCATAATACACAAATGCAGTTTATAGTTGCCTAAAATTTCTGATCATAATGCAGTCTATTGTAGTACAATCAGCCACAAAACAGACTCTTAATCAATTGGGTAGTTTTATAGTGGTACTTTCCTGGCTCAACATAGCAGCCCTAAACCTTGTTCGAATGATTCTCTTTCCTCTCAGTTGTTGAAGTTGCCTTGATGTCATAACTTCTTTTCCTTTCCATTTAACACCTCTTATTGGTTGATAGCCTAGATCTCCAGTTACTTCAAGACCTCACATTTTTAAAGTTTGTTATGGCATTCCTGGCTGCCAAAATTCAATAGAAAATCAGAGAATGAATTCACCTAAATTTGAGAGGTAGTCTTAGAACTTACATTTTGAAATTTGAAGCCACTTTGTATAATGACCCGATCGGTCGTTTGAGCATTTGCACTTCGCTCGCTGATTTGAGAGCATAAGTACCTCCGTATGATGTATTACGACTTGTGTGTATCGTCGGTTTCGGGTGCTCGGAATTAGTTTGGAAGAATGAATCTCATTGTTGAAGCTTTAAGTTGGAAGAGTTGACCAAGTTTGATTTTTATGTATTTGACCCTAGAATGGAGTTTTGGGTGTTTCTAGAAGGTTTCAGCACTATTTGGCAAAATTTAGAAAATTGAAGGAGTGGAATATTCATAAGTTTTATCGAGAGTTAAATCATGATATCAAGCTCGAATTGTTGTTTCAGGAGTTGGAATAGGTTTGTTATGTCATTTGGAACTTGTATGTAAAATTTGGATTCATTCCGGTTTGGTTAGGATTGAATCGGACACTTGGTTCAAAGTTAGAAGTTTATAAACTTAAGAGATTGATCTTGATCGACGATTCATGGTTTTCATGTTAATATGTGTGATTTGAGGTCTCTAGTAGGTCCGTAATATGCTTTGAGACTTGTTGGAATGTTCGTAGGGGGTCCCAAGGGGCTCGGGTGAGTTTCGGGGTGGTTTCAAACCATTTATGGGCCATTTTTCATTGTTGGTTTTTTGCTACAGTAGTGTGCATCGCGATTGCGGACTTTGGTCGTGTTCGTGAAGAGCAAAATGGGAAAAAGGGCCCGTTAATCGCGTTTGCGAAGAAGAAATTTTGTTGTCATTGAGCCGACTTTGGAAGATTATATTCTGCTATCTATTAAGCATTTGGAGATAATCCTAAAATTAAAGTTGTAGCACTTAGTGTCTAGTTTTCAGAAAATTAAACTGTTTGTCATTTGGAGCTTTGTATAAAACGTTATGGCTATTATACTAGAGGCTATCTGGAAGAGTTGGGCAACCTTTTTGGAGTTTGTTCATCGCGATGGCGGGGGAATGTTCGCGACCACGAAGGGTAAAAATTGAGCCGAATTTTTTTTTAATCGCAATCGCGATGTAGCAGACCGCGATCGCGAAGAGGGACCCCTGGCAATGCATTAAAACATCAAATTCCGGGATTTTGAGTTTATTTTAACATATTTGGAGCTATGGAGCTCGGATTGAGGCAATTTTTGAGGTGATTTTTACTACATAGATTGGGTAAGTGTTCTACTCGGTTTTGATTATATTTCATGAATCTATCCTCGCTTTTGGTATTTGGTTGATGATTTTAAATTAGAAATTGGGGAGTTTTGTCTAAAATTTCATAGAGTAAATTTTTGAGTTTTGAACATCGATTCAGAGTCGGATTTGAATGAAACTAGTGTAGTTGGACTCGTAATTGAATAGGTTGCCAGATTTTGTGAGTTTTCGAGTTCCGAGGTGCGGATTAGGTTTCATTTTTTGATTGACTTTGGGTCTTTTGATTAAAGATTCCACCTTTATCTATTGGGTTTGTTCCTTTGGCATTATTTGGTGTTCTTGAGTTGCTTTTGGCTAGTTTTGACCCGTTCGGAGGTCGGTACGCACGTGATGGCATTTCTAGAATATTGTTCGGCTTGCTCGGTATTGGATTTGGCTCGTTCAAGGTAAGTAACATATCTAAACCTGGATTTGAGGGTATTTAACCCTGGAAACTATGTTATAAAAGGTGAATTAAGGTGACACACATGCTAGGTGACGAGCGTGTGGGTGTACACCGAGGAAATCATGATTGTAGTCAACTATTAGACTATGACCGGGCTTGTTTTGCTGTTATATCCTGTTAGCTCTATGTTCTCCCTGCTTGTTTGATTATATGAGTGGTGAATCATGTTAGAAATTATATTTAGGCTATATTCTTACTCAGTTGAGACCCACTGGGGTCATTTATGTTGTTGAGTTATTTGCTTACATTGCAATTACACACTTAGTCACATTCATCCATTTGCATACATATCTCAGTCTTTGTTATTAATTGTTGTCACATCATGTTATCATTGTTTGAGCTGAGTGGCAAGAGTTTTGTGAGCCTGAGGGACTAGAGAGATTGATGACTAAGTGAGGCCGAGGCCTGATTATGAGTGATAATTATGAGATCGGGTTGCACGCCACAACCGGTACTATTAGCTTTATATATATTATTATTATATGGATCGGGTTGCACGCGCAGCAGGCCTTATAGGATTTATTATTATTGGATTGAGCTGCATTCCGCAACAGGCCAAATTAGTTTTATATTAGTGCTTGGGCAGGATCCGCCCCTCCGGAGTCTGACATACTAGTAGCGAGCGCAGGTACCCTTGAGTACCGAGTGATTAAAGTTGTGGAGTGATTGGGAGGTACTGAGTGATTGAGCATGCTGAGTGAGGTTGACCGCTCCGGGAGCATGAGCACATGAGTTTATCACTATGGTGCATTATATTTGACATGCATACTTGACATGTAGGCATATAGATGTACTTTAGTTTTTCTATCTAATATTAAAACATTTTATTTGTTGTTGAAAGTCTTTTTTGGGAAAAATTGCAGTTTTCTGATATACTCATATTTTGGTGATTTCGGTGAAAGATTTGGGTTTTTACTGTTATATCTGAGAAACATGCCTATTTTTCGTAACTATGAACGAGCTGAGCATAATATCTTAGAGTTATTACTTGTACTACTCTTATTATATTGTTACGAGTTGTTCTTGATTATTGGTGTTGGACTCTGATCGTTTCTCCAAGTTTGTCACTACTTTCACCCTAAGGTTATGTGTAACGACCCGACCGGTCATTTTGATATCCAGCGCATCGTTTGGCGGTTTGAGGGCATGAGCAGCTTCATTTCAGGTATTATGACTTGTAGGCGTGGTCGGAACTGAATTTCGGGAAGTTCGGAGTCAATTTGGAAAGAAAATTCTCATTTCGGAAGCCTTAAGTTAGAAGAATTGACTAAGATTGGAATTTTGAGTAAACGACCTCAGAATCAGGATTTGAAGGTTCTAGTAGGTTCGTATGATGATTTCGGACTTGGGAGTATGTTCGGATCGGGTTTTGGATAACCCGGGAGTGTTTCAGCGTATATTGTGGAAGTTAGCATTTTAAAAGAAATTTCATAAGTCTGGGTTGAGGTGCATTTCAATGATTTTGATATCCGTTGGGATTCCAAGTCTGGGAATAACTCCGTATGGTGATTATGGAGTTGGGAGTGCGATCGGAAGTGAATTCGGAGGTCCGTAGGTTATTTTGAAGTCATTTGGCTAAACATAGAAATTTAAAGGTTTTTTGAGTAATCCGACCGGAGGTGCAAATTTTGACATCGAGGTCTGATTCCGATTCCGAAAGTTGGAACAGGTCCGTAATGTTGAATGTGACTTGTGTGCAACATTTGGGGTCAATCGGACGTGATTTGATATAGTTCGACATCGGATGTAGAAGTTTGAATTTTCAAAGTTCATAAAGATTGAATTGGGGTGCGATTCGTGGTTTCGGCGTTGTTTGATGTGATTTAAGGCCTCGAGCAGATCCGTGGGATGTTATGGGACTGGGTCGTGTGATTAGACGGGGTCCCGGGGGCCTCGAGTGTGTTTCCAGGTGGTTTCAGATCATTTCGGGATGTTGTAAAATGGTTGATGCTGGTGTCTTGTGTTGTTTTTCGCGTTCGCGGGGATCCCCTCGCGTTCGCGAAGAAGGGTTTGGCTTCAGGGACTTTGTTCTTCGCGTTCGTGAAGGCTGCCTCGCGTTCGCGAAGAAGAAAAATCTCTGTTGCACAGGTCTGACTTCGGAGGCTCATATCTCACAATCTATAAGGACTTTTGAGATGATGTAAAAATGAAAGTCGTCCCCTTTGTGTCTAGTTTCTAGAAAAGTAAACCTTTTAGCGTTTGGATTTGTGTACAAAGAGTTATGGCTGTTACACAACAGGGTGTCCGGGAAGATGAAGAAGAAATTGGTCTTGCACAGGGCTGACTTTGGCAGCTTATATCTCGAAATATATTAGGATTGGGAGATGATCAAAAAATGAAAGTTGTAGATCTTGGAGTCTAGTTTTCTTAACATTAAACCATTTGTCATTTGGAGTTTTGTGCAAAAGGTTATGACCATTCTACTAGAGGCTGTCTGAGAAGAGTTTGGAATTTGCCTTTCGAGATTTTTGTTCTTCGCGAACGCGAGGGTAGGCCCGCGAACGCAAAGAAGACTTGCCTGGCAATGTTTAAGTTTGCAAAAAATGGGTTAGTCTCATTTCATCTCATTTCCTCCATGAGAGACGACCTAGGGGAAATTTTGGACCTCCATCTTCATCATCTATGTCAAGGTAAGTGATTCCCACCTATTTCAAGTTAATTACTTGGATTATATATATATTATAACATGGAAATTCATGGAAAATTAGTGAAAACATGGGATTTTGGTAGAAAACCTAGAAATAAGTATTTTTGGATTTTGACCATGAAATAGGACATGGGATTTGGAATAAATTATATATTTGAGTTCGTGAGGTTATGGGTAATGTTTATCTTCGAACTTTTTTGAAATCCAGGCACGCGGGCCCGTGGGAGATTTTTATCGACTTTTCGATTAGAGTTAGGAATTATTATAAATTGGATTCTAATGGATATTTGAGCATATATTAATGGATTTGCGTAATTATTGGCTAGTTTTGGGGCGTTGTGCATCAATTTGAGCCATCGAAAGGGCTTGGAAGCCGATTATGAATCTTCGGAGCGAGGTAAATCTCCTTTCTAACCTTGTGAGGGGGAATTGTCCCCATAGGTGAACTAATTAACTATGTGCTACTATTTGCGGGGGCTACGTATGCACGAGGTGACGAGAGTCCGTGCGTAGCTACTAATATGTTTATGTCCGGGTAGTCTAGGACCCAAAAGCATGCTTTATTTGCTGTAATTGTAAATTTACTGATAAATTTATAATATTTAAAAATCCTATCGAACTTGGAAAACGAATTTCCAGAAAAGATTTTAATACTACATTCGTGTCCATTAAAAGAGAACTTTATCACTTCCTTGAGTAACTATTTTTCCTGATAAAAATGTGAATTTATTGTGTGAATATGTGTATCTATGAGTACATGAGTCGCATGTATGATTCGCAAGCAGGATAACTCTATTATTTATACATGACCACGTCGCATGATCGATTCACGAGCGGGGTAATAGATGCATCTATGGTTCGATCCGTTCGACCCTTCGGCAGTGCGCATTTTATTATTGTTGGTTCGCGTCGTTCGACCCTTGGCATTTCTTGCGCATGGTAATTGTTGCGTACTTTCTGTGATTTATACCTGTTTACTGGCCTGGGAATTTTAAACTGTTAACTGAAATGACAAACATTTAAAATCTTAAATGTGAAAGAAGTTGCTATTTCCTATCATTACATATTAAATTGCCTATGATATTAATGCTTAGTGTCACCCTTTTTTATTATTTAAATTGACCTCTAGCAAGTGTCAAATTCGACCTCTCGTCACTACCTCTTCGAGGTTAAGCGGGATACTTACTGAGTACACGTTGTTTTCGTACTCATACTACACTTGTTGTGTATTTTTATTGCACAGGTACATTCATAGCTAGTGGCCCTGCTTGACGTAGTGATGTGGCCGACTTGGAGACTTAGACGAGCTGCACCATCCGGAGACGACCCGCATCCGACAGAGTCTCCCTCAGATGTATTGTATTTTTATTTTAAATTCCTTGTCCCGTTTTTATTCCGGAAAAGTATTGTCGTACATGTATAATTCCAAGATATTTGCTCATGAACTTGTGACACCGGGTTCTGGGATGTATTTTATTAAACTGGATTGTTAAACTATCGTATTTACTTAGCGGATTTTTATTCGATTATTATGTAATAAAGTTAAAGGTAACGGTTTTAAAAAGTTAAAGCAGGAATTTAATTCAATTATTCAATGATTGGCTTGCCTGACAGTGGTGTCCGGCGCCATAACGACCTTAATGGATTTTTGGGTCGTGACATTAGGTTTGTTACTTATTGAGTATATGGGCTCGGTTGTACTCATACTACACTTTTGCACCTTGCATGCAAAATTTGGAGTTGATGTTACTGAGTATGGCGGGAGCTAGCATTGAAGATGTACATGTGTTATGGTTATAGCTGCCACTTGTTCATGGTAGCTTTAGATTTATAAAAATTTGTTTATGTACATTTTGGACAGATGATGTATTTATTTCATACTAGCTTCGTAAGCTCTAAATCTTAAAAGCTCATGATTTGTACTACCAGTCCTTGGGGATTCTTTGTATACATTCATTTATATTATCATTATTTCTCTCAGTAGATCTCATTTGAAATTGGTTTATTGTTAAATTGGCTTACCTAACGAGTTGAATTAAGTGCCATCACGACTAGTTGAATTTTAGGTCGTGACACTTTGAGTGTGTAAAACTCCCATCCCTACCATCCTTGTTCTCTTATATTGTGTTCTTACATCACTGTTAATACCAACATCCTACATCAACCAATTAAAAGTAAGAGTCTGTTAATGATTTTAAAAAGAGAAAGATGACATTAAAAGGAAGAAACTCACCTTTTCTTTAGAACATTTTAGCCTACCCCTTCCTCTTCCAATACTTTGCTTTGGTGGCTTTGAACTACCAATACTTGTATGCGCAAAACTTGCTTAAGTAGAAACAATAGTACTTTCCGTATCTTTATGACATCACCTCTTGTTATGACCCTTGTTATTACAATTGCTATATATCTCATTCTCCACTTTTGGACAATTTTTCTGTCTTATTTTCACCTAGCTCTTTTCTTCTCACCTTCTTTGGCCTGCCTGGCATCTTCTTGACATGAGGTGGTATAACAGTTGGGTTTTGTGACTCAGGCCACATATTCATACCCAAAACAAGCTGAAGAAAGTAATTGTATGTTTTCATGTAAGTTGAATTATTGTACCAATGAGAAATAAAGTTCAATGGCTCCATATTTTTATAATGCAGAGTAGCAACTACATGAGCACATGGTATGACTTTTAACATCCAAGCTCTACCGGTGCATGTTTGCCTGTTGATGTACACCAGATGCTTCACTTCAGTTGCACCTGATCCTTGCTTCAATTCAAATTCAAACTCAACATTCCAGAAAATGTTACATTTCATTGATCTTTCAATGTTTTCTTCTAAGACTTTCATGGTCATTGGTGAAAAATCAGTACTCCAAGTGTTTTCAAACTGTCTGAGTTGACCTATTCTGTTCATCATCTTCACCCTTATTTTTTCAAGCATTGTCACTATAGTCTTCTGCCTTGTTGCCAAAATCCAAGCATTCAAATATTCTGCCATATTATTGTCAACACTGTCACACTTGCATAATATGTTGAAATACACCTTGCTCCAACTTTCTAAGTTGTAGTACAACAGTTCATCAACTATCTTATTACCCAATTTCTTCATGTCATCCAGATTTTTCTTCAACTCCAACTCATAGGTAGACCTTGCACACCTCCAGAAGCAGTTCCTTCTCCCTCGATGCCCCTTCATTTCTTAGACCAGTTAGCTAGGATGTGCATTACACACATCTTATGTTAAGAATTTTGGAAGTAGATTTGTTATAGCATTATAAAGCACCTACAAAATGAACAATGCTAGTTAGTTTTAAAGTTAATTAGCAGTAGAAAAAAAAACAATAAACTACAAATGTTTACCTTTTGCATGTCTTTTATAATGGTCAGATTTGTACCATCTCCAAGCTGAAGATCATCCTTTAAAAGGTTGATAAACCACCTCTAAGTGTGCATATTTTCAATCTCAACAACAGCATACGCACATGGAAGTATCTGATTATTTCCATCTTTGCAAACTGCTACAAGTAGTTTGCCTCTGCATACCCCTTTTAAAAAATATCCATCCAACCCAATTCATGGCCTACAACCAGCCAAGTAGGACTTCTTCATTGCATGAAAACAAATATAGAATGCAACAAACATTTTCTTTCCACCTTCAAATGTTTCATCACTAAGCTTCACTATACATGTATTCCTTGGATTAGATCTAAGCAACTCATCCCTATAATCTAATATTATACGATACCCTAGTTTATGATCACCCACTATCTCAATCAACACAATATTTCTTGCCCTCCTAGAAACAGTCCTCCCAACATCATCCCAATTGTTTTTTCTAATAATCTCCTTAAACTTTGAATACTCTAATATTAGGTTGTTCTTTTATCCTCTCATTGAACCTTTTGGCCAAGTACTTTGAATTACATAGCTTGTTTCTGTCAGTAGGGTCATCTTTTTTAACTGGATTGCAGTTATTGACTACAAAATCCTTAATCCTACAATCATAACTAGCAAATAGAATCCAAAGACATGATGTCTTCTTGCACTTAACCCTCGCCCTTGTAGTTTCATTTACATATTTTTTCTATAAAAAACATTTGTTGAACAACATATTTTTTTACAGCTTCTCTGAAATCTCTCACACTTGCAAATGCAATTCGAGTTTCCCAAATTATTTTCACGCAAGTCTTGTCAAAGATAACTCTTCTTTTAGTCTTTATTCTTCTTGCTTTAACTTTCTGTTGAACCTCCCCTTCACCTTCATCATCATCATCATTCAGATCTGTTTCAAAGCTGGAAGCTTCATCTAAAGGGTAATGAGGCTCATCACCACCTATCTTACCTTCCAAACTCTTCTTCTTCCTAGATTCATATCCTACCCCACATCTGGCCCCTCTTACCTAGTCTAACATGTTCTTGTTTAGGAGCACTTTATTTCCTCTTCCTTCTCTCTACATTCCTTCTTTCTGCCCTAAAATCCATGCACTCCTTATGCGTATCACTGCCATAATCAGCTTTTCCTTCTTCAAACAATTCCTCATGTTCTAAATCGAAGCTATTATCAGTGCTCCTGATAGATTCAGATGTGGATTTTGAACTATCATCAGTAGTAACAGCTGTAGGCACACTGTTATCGGCACTATTTTCAACAACATTGGATGTCTTTTCAGAAGTTCTCAAACCCTCACAATCCCCCAAATCTTGACCAAATTCCTTCTCAAAAGTAACATTACTATCACCCCCACTTGGATAACATATTCTAATAGAGGGGGGGGGGGG
>ML299353.1:23303-51105 GCA_005239495.1 Nicotiana undulata
ATATATATATATCATAAGGTGCATTGGGAGCATCATAAGGTGCATTGGGAGCATCAGATTCGTGGAATTTTGGCTATTAAGGTTCAGGGAATGTCATTGTGGTTAGATGATGAATTATGCGGTGGATGGTGCTAATTCAGCTAAGGTATGTAGTCATGTTCTGGTACCTCGTGTGGTAGTTGATACGATGTTCATATATTGGAAACATGCTTGGCCGAGGATTTCAGATGTTGAAAACTTGGTTCTAAGGCCCATTTGCCTGAATAAAAGAGGATAACTTCATAATTGTTCGAGAAAGTGTACTTAACTAGGTTGTGGTAGCACAGGCAGGTGCACGAGGTGTTAAACAGTTATTTCAGACAACTCCAGAGCAGTTCTTAGCACGTTCGAGGACGAAGATATGTTTAAGTGGGAGAGAATGTAACAACCCGATCGGTCGTTTTGAGCTCTAGCGCGTCGTTTGGCGGTTTGAGGGCATGAGCAGCTTCATTTCAGGTATTATGACTTGTATGCGTGGACGGAACTAAATTTAGGGAAGTTCGGAGTCAATTTGGAAAGAAAATTATCATTTTGGAAGCCTTAAGTTGGAAGAATTGACTAAGATTGGAATTTTGAGTAAACAACCTCAGAATCAGGATTTGAAGGTTCTAGTAGGTTCGTATGATGATTTCGGATTTGGTCGTATGTTCGGATCAGGTTTTGTATAACCCGGGAGCGTTTCAGCGTATATTGTGGAAGTTAGCATTTTAGAAGAAATTTCATAAGTCTGGGTTGAGGTGCATTTCAGCGATATTGATGTCCGTTTGGGATTCCGAGTCTGGGAATAGCTCCGTATGGTAATTCTGGAGTTGGGAGCGCATTGAAGTGAATTCGGAGGTCCGTAGGTTATTTTGAAGTCATTTGGCTAAAGATAGAAATTTGAAAGTTTTTTGAGTAATCTGACCGGAAGTGGAAATTTTGATATCGGGGTCGGATTCCGATTCCGAAAGTTGGAACATGTCTGTAATGTTGAATGTGACTTGTGTGCAAAATTGGGGTCAATCGGACGTGATTTGATAGGTTTCAGCATCGAATGTAGAAGTTTGAAATTTCAAAGTTCATAAAGCTTGAATTGGGGTGCGATTCATGGTTTCAGCGTTGTTTGATATGATTTGAGGCCTCGAGCAGGTCCGTGGGATGTTATGGGACTGGGTTGTGTGATTGGACGGGGTCCCGGGGGCCTCGGGTGTGTTTCCGTGTAGTTTCGGATCATTTCGGGATGTTTTGAAATGGCTGATGCTGGTGTCTGGTGTTGTTCTTCGCGTTCGCGGGGATCCCCTCGTGTTCACGAAGAAGGATTTGGCTTCAGGGACTTTGTTCTTCGCGTTCGCGAAGAAGAAAAATCTCTGTTGCGCAGGTCTGACTTCGGAGGCTCATATCTCACGATCTATAAGGACTTTTGAGATGATGTAAAAATAAAAGTTGTCACCCTTTGTGTCTAGTTTCTAGAAAGGTAAACCTTTAGCATTTGGATTTGTGTACAGAGAGTTATGGCTGTTACACTACAGAGTGTCCGGGAATATGAAGAAGAAATTGGTGTTGCACAGGGCTGACTTTGGCAGCTTATATCTCGAAATCTATAAGGAATTGGGAGAAGATCAAAACATGAAAGTTGTAGATCTTGGAGTCTAGTATTCATAACATTAAACAATTTTTCATTTGGAGTTTTGTGCCAAATGTTATGACCATTCTACTAGAGGTTGTCTGAGAAGAGTTTGGAATTTGCCTTACGAGATTTTTGTTCTTCGCGGACGTGAGGGTAGGCCCGCGAACACGGAGAAGACCCTAGCAGTGTTTAAGTTTGCAAAAAAATGGGTTAGGCTCATTTCATCTCATTTCCTCCATGGGAGACGACCTAGGGGTGATTTTGGAGCTCCATCTTCATCATCTATGTCAAGGTAAGTGATTCCCACCTATTTCAAGTTAATTACTTGGATTATATATATATTATAACATGGAAATTCATGGAAAATTAGTGAAAACTTGGGATTTTGGTAGAAAACCTAGAAATAAGTATTTTTGGATTTTGACCATGAAATAGGACATGGGATTTGGAATAAATTATATATTTGAGTTCGTGAGGTTATGGGTAATGTTTATCTTCGAACTTTTTTGAAATCCAGGCACGCGGGCCCGTGGGAGATTTTTATCGACTTTTCGATTAGAGTTAGGAATTATTATAAATTGGATTCTAATGGATATTTGAGCATATATTAATGGATTTGCGTAATTATTGGCTAGTTTTGGGGCGTTGTGCATCAATTTGAGCCATCTTAAGGGCTTGGAAGCCGGTTATGAATCTTTGGAGCGAGGTAAGTCTCCTTTCTAACCTTGTGAGGGGGAATTGTCCCCATAGGTGAACTAATTAACTATGTGCTATTATTTGCGGGGGCTACGTATGCACGAGGTGACGAGAATCCGTGCGTAGATACTATTATGTTTATGTCCGGGTAGTCTAGGACCCAAAAGCATGCTTTATTTGCTGTAATTGTAAATTTATTGATAAATTTATAATATTTAAAAATCCTATCGAACTTGGCAAACGAATTTCCAGAAAAGATTTTAATACTACATTCGTGTCCATTAAAAGAGAACTTTATCACTTCCTTGAGTAACTGTTTTTCCTGATAAAAATGTGAATTTATTGTGTGAATATGTGTATCTATGAGTACATGAGTCGCATGTATGATTCGCGAGCAGGATAACTCTATTATTTATACATGACCACGTCGCATGATCGATTCACGAGCGGGGTAATAGATGCATCTATGGTTCGAGCTGTTCGACCCTTCGGCAGTGCGCATTTTATTATTGTTGGTTCGCGTTGTTCGACCCTTGGCATTTCTTGCGCATGGTAATTTCTGCGTACTTTCTGTGATTTATACCTGTTTACTGGCCTGGGAATTTTAAAATGTCAACTGAAATGACGAACATTTAAAATCTTAAATGTGAAAGAAGTTTCTATTTCCTATCATTAGATATTAAATTGCCTATGATATTCATGCTTAGTGTCACCCTTTATTTTTATTTAAATTGACCTCTAGCAAGTGTCAAATTCGACCTCTCGTCACTACCTCTTCGAGGTTAGGCGGGATACTTACTGAGTACAAGTTGTTTTCGTACTCATGCTACACTTAATGTGCATTTTTATCGCACAGGTACATTCATAGCTAGTGTCCCTACTTGACGCAGTGATGTGGCCGACTTGGAGACTTAGACGAGCTGCACCATCCGGAGACGACCCGCAGCCGACAGATTCTCCCTCATATGTATTGTATTTTTATTTTAAATTCCTTGTCCAGTTTGTATTCCGGACAAGTATTGCAGTACATGTATAATTCCTAGATATTTGCTCATGCACTTGTGACACCGGGTTCTGGAATGTGTTAGGGATGTATTTTATTAAACTGGGTTGTTAAACTATCGTATTTACTTAGCGGATTTTTATTTGATTATTGTGTAATAAGGTGAAAGGTGACGGTTTCAAAATGTTAAAGCAGGAATTTAATTCAACTAGTCAATGATTGGCTTGCCTGATAGTGGTGTCCGGCGCCATAACGACCTTAATGAAATTTTGGGTCGTGACATTAGGTTTGTTACTTATTGAGTATATGGGTTCGGTTGTACTCATACTACACTTTTGCACCTTGCATGCAAATTTTGGAGTTGATGTTACTGAGTATGGCGGGAGCTAGCATTGAAGATGTACATGTGTTCTGGTTATAGCTGCCACTTGTTCATGGTAGCTTTAGATTCATAAAAATTTGTTTATGTACATTTTGGACAGATGATGTATTTATTTCATACTAGCTTCGTAAACTCTAAATCTTAAAAGCTCATGATTTGTACTACCAGTCCTTGGGGATTCTTTGTATACATTCATTTATATTATCATTATTTCTCTAAGTAGATCTCATTTGAAATTGGTTTATTGTTAAATTGGCTTACCTAACGGGTTGAATTAAGTGCCATCACGACTAGTTGGATTTTAGGCCGTGACACTTTGAGTGTGTAAAACTCCCATCCCTACCATCCTTGGCCTCTTATATTGTATTCTTACATCACTGTTAATACCAACATCCTACATCAACCAATTAAAAGTAAGAGTCTGTTAATGATTTCAAAAAGAGAAAGATGACATTAAAGGGAAGAAACTCACCTTTTGTTTAGAAGATTTTAGCCTACCCCTTCCTCTTCCAATACTTTGCTTTGGTGGCTTTGAACTACCAATACTTGCATGCGCAAAACTTGCTGAAGTAGAAACAATATTACTTCCCGTATCTTTATGACATCCCCTCTTGTTATGACCCTTGTCATTACAATTGCTATATCTCATTTTCCACTTTTGGACAATTTTCCTGTCTTATTTTCACCTAGCTCTTTTCTTCTCACCTTCTTTGTCCTGCATGGCATCTTCTTGACATGAGGTGGTATAACGGTGACTCGGGCCACATATTCATACCCAAAACAAGCTGAAGAAAGTAATTGTATGTTTTCATGCAAGTTGAATTACTATACCAATGAGAAATAAAGTTCAATGGCTCAATATTTTTATAATGCAGAGTAACAACTACATGAGCACATGGTATGACTTTTAACATCCAAGCTCTGCAGGTGCATGTTTGCCTGTTGATGTCCACCAGATGCTTCACTTCAGTTGCACTTGATCCTAGCTTCAATTCAAATTCAAACTCAATATTCCAGAAAATGTTACGTTTCATTGATCTTTCAATGTTTTCTTCTAAGACTTTCATGGTTATTGGTGAAAAATCAGTAATCCAAGTGTTTTCAAACTGTCTGAGTTGACCTATTCTGTTCATCATCTTCACCCTTATTTCTTCAAGCATTGTCACTATAGTCTTCTGCCTTGCTGCCAAAATCCAAGCATTCAAATATTCTGCCATATTATTGTCAACACTGTCACACTTGCATAATATGTTGAAATACACCTTGCTCCAACTTTCTAAGTTGTAGTACAACAGTTCATCAACTATCTTATTACCCAATTTTTTCATGTCATCCAGATTTTTCTTCAACTCCAACTCATAGGTAGACCTTGCACACCTCCAGAAGCAGTTCCTTCTCCCTCGATGCCCCTTCATTTCTTAGACCAGTTAGCTAGGATGTGCATTACACACATCCTATGTTTAGAACTTTGGAAGTAGATTTTTTATAGCATTATAAAGCCCCTACAAAATGAACAATGCTAGTTAGTTTTAAAGTTAATTAGCAGTAGGAAGATAACAATATACTACAAGTGTTTACCTTTTGCATGTCTTTTATAATGGTCAGATTTGTACCATCTCCAAGCTGAAGATCATCCTTTAAAAGGTTGATAAACCACCTCTAAGTGTGCATATTTTCAATCTCAACAACAGCATACGCAAGTGGAAGTATCTGATTATTTCCATCTTTGCAAACTGCTACAAGTAGTTCGCCTCTACATACCCCTTTTAAAAAATATCCATCCAACCCAATGCATGGCCTACAATCAGCCAAGTAGGACTTCTTCATTGCATGAAAACAAATATAGAATGCAACAAATATTTTCTTTCCACCTTTAAATGTTTCATCACTAAGCTTCACTATACATGTATTCCCTGGATTAGATCTAAGCAACTCATCCCTATAATCTAATATTATACGATACCCTAGTTTATGATCGCCCATTATCTCAATCAATACAATATTTCTTGCCCTCCTAGAAGCAGTCCTCCCAACATCATCCCAATTTTTTTCTTCTAATAATCTCCTTAAACTTTGAATTCTCTAATATTAGGTTGTTCTTTTATCCTCTCATTGAACCTTTTGGCCAAGTACTTTGAATTACATAGCTTGTTTCTGTTAGTAGGGTCACTTTTTTTAACTGGATTGTAGTTCTTGACTACAAAATCCTTAGTCCTACAATCATAACTAGCAAATAGAAGCCAAAGACATGATGTCTTCTTGCACTTAACCCTCGCCCTTGTAGGTTCATTTACATATTTTTTTGTATAAAAAACTTTTGTTGAATAACATATTTTGTTACAGCTTCTCTCAAATCTCTCACACTTGCAAATGCAATTCGAGTTTCCCAAATTATTTTCACGCAAGTCTTGTCAAAGATAACTCTTCTTTTAGTCTTTCTTCTTCTTGCTTTAACTTTCTGTTGAACCTCCCCTTCACCTTCATCATTCAGATCTGTTTCAAAGCTGGAAGCTTCATCTAAAGGGTAATGATGCTCATCACCACCTATTTTACCTTCCAAACTCTTCTTCTTCCTAGATTCATATCCTACACCACATCTGGCCCCTCTTACCTAGTCTAACATGTTCTTGTTCAGGAGCACTTTCTTTCCTCTTCCTTCTCTCTACATTCCTTCTTTCTTCCCTAAAATCCATGCACTCCTCATGTGTATCACTGCCATAATCAACTTTTCCTTCTTCAAACAATTCCTCATGTTCTGAATCGAAGCTATTATCAGTGCTCCTGATAGATTCAGATGTGGGTTTTGAACTATCATCAGTAGTAACAGTTGTAGGCACACTGTTATTGGCACTATTTTCAACAACATTGGATGTCTTTTCAGAAGTTCTCAAACCCTCACAGTCCCCCAAATCTTGACCAAATTCCTTCTCAAAAGTAACATTACTATCACCCCCACTTGGCTAACATATTCTAATAGGGGGAGGGGGGAGGGGGACCACTACAACATCATCAGCCGTATGATCTACATATACCTTCAAAATATCTTCACTTTTTAACTCTTCACAAATACCCATAAGGTCCTTATCAACTTTAATTACTACTAAACCAGTGTGATGTTGTTTGGATCGGGTTGCACGCCACAACAGTGTGATGTTGAGTACGGTTCCCTATAGTTATTTTCTTGTGTTTTACTTCCTATTTTCTAAGGAAAGTTCATATTGGTTGCGTGAGTCGAGTAGTCCCTCCCTGAGTCATTTCCTTATGTATCATGTTCGAGTTGTGGCCTATTGGCGCATTGTGGCATCGTGTNTTACTAAACCAGGACAATTAGGTGGTCTAACATAAATAACAACAGAATAACTATTGTACCCAAACTCTTTCACATAATCTAGAAACTCAAAATACAATAACATATCAACATCGACATCAACACAATCAGTAATCATCCCACCAACATAATCCTCCATTGAAAAAGAATGTAACTTATCCATGGAGATTTTTCCACCATAGAAAAACCTTAGTGTAACAAGTACAAAAGACATTGAAATACCTGAATATAGTAGAAAATAAATTAATTATGAATTACCAGTTAATATTAGACCTGACATAAGAAGTGATAATACATGCAACAAGAAAACACTGAAATTTGATTATTATTACACCTTAAAAATTGTATTTCTATTACTGGATTTTACATTGAAAATGTTACAGTGAAGAAATTTGAAGCAAGTTCAAAGCCCTAGTTATGAACGATATTAAACAAACTACAACAGAGATAATGTTAGGGTTGATGAGAGAAAATGTTAGAGTTAGCGGATTTGCCTCGAAACGTAAATAATGTTTCACAGATAATTCAACTTTAATGTTTGAACTTGATTCTCGAAAGACCTTCAGCTTCGAAGGGATCTTCTACCAACTCGTCAAATGAAATAATAACAACAAAAGGAACCTCAAAAGAACAATGAAATCAAAGGATTATGCAACAAGTCCCTTCGATTTTGGCCAGGCAAATCAATTTTAGTGAGGCAAATCGAATTTTCAAAGGTTGGGCATTAGGGTTCTTCAATTTGGGAATTTTTAACTGACGGGGTGATGAAAGTATTAGTAAATAATGGAAAGGTTATTATTTTTATTTACTGAATATTTTAATTACGTGGCTTCGTAATAAAGCGCGTGTTTCTCACTCAAATTATTATAATTGAGCCGCAACTTAAAAGGGAGTAAATAAATATAATTATTTTAACAGCACTGGGGTGTTAGGATACCCGTAATATTTGATTGTGTAATTGATTTTCCACGACAAGTTTTTCTCTGTAAAAAATATGCCTTAGCCTTTCTTTTCCAAAACATACATGAATGTGACCCACATTTTGATAATGCAAAACACTCCCAATTCCCAAAATATTTGACCTCTTTCCCAACTCTCTTCACACAAAATGTCCAAAACAAATTTATCTCTTTTCAAGTCATAGTACAACTCTTTCAGCGTTATGTACAACCACTTAAAGGCATCACTTGCCTCCCAAACTGCACTATATTAGCCCTCCTCTCCCCTTTCTCTGGAGCATCAAGAACAATGGGTTTCAATCCAAGAATCCAACTGGGTATTCTCCTCCTACTACTCTTTTCCCTCAACACTTGTGCCAACAACACAACAGTATACGAAATCCTCACAAAATACAGCCTCCCTAAAGGGCTTTTACCAGACTCTGTAAAATCCTATTCTCTTTCCAAAGATGGAAACTTTGAAGTTGAACTAGAGAAGCCTTGTTATGTGGAGTTTGAATACTTAGTTTATTATGCTGAGAAGATTAGTGGGAAGCTAAGTATTGGGTCAATTACTGACTTAAACGGAATTCAAGTTAAAAGATTCTTTCTTTGGTTAAATGTGAATGAGATCCGAGTAGATTTGCCATCTTCTGGTAGTATTTACTTTCAAGTTGGGATCATTAACAAGAAGCTTGATATGAATCAGTTTGAGACTGTTCATAGTTGCCGTGACAATGCTTTGGCCTTGTGTGGAGGTTCTCTGAGACAGGTTCTTCAGGTGATTTTCAAGTTTTATTCGTGTTTGATTGAATATCTTTCTTCAATTGTATAGCTCCCTCCATCCAATTTTATGTGATTGTTTGATTGGGCGCGGGAATTTTAAAGTTAAAGTGTTTCTAAATATCAAGATGTGTCATTTGTTTTGGACGGACTGTATAGAAACTAACAACAACAACAACAACAACAACCCAGTGTAATCCCACTAGTGGGGTCTGGGGAGGTAGTGTGTATGTAGACCTTACCTCTACGCAGTGTAATCCCACTAGTGGGGTCTGGAAAGGTAGTGTGTACGTAGACCTTACCTCTACCCTGGTTAGAGAGGCTGTTTTAGATAGATCCTCGGCTCCCTCCCTCCAAGAATTCCCCACCTTGCTCTTGGGGTGACTCGAATTCCCCACCTTTTATTCGTGTATTGAAACTAATGTGATTAAAATTGCGTTTTCTCCGCTTTTGGCAACCACTCATATTGTGATTGGATTTGATATCTTATATTTTTTAGTTCTCGCATATGTCAACGTGGTTTGTGAGAATTAAGTGCTAATTTCTCTTAATTGAGAGTCAATTTATTGTGCAAAATGTGAGCTTTGGAAAATTGTAGTCTTACATGTCCAAGACTTGCAGATTTTGGCATGATTTTGTGTATATGGTTCGACATTGTAGACCTAAAAGTGGAACTTAAAAATCACAATTCACAACGAAGCAGGAGATTCCTAGAATAGAAATTAGGATCTGTAGTGGAACTAAGGAAAAGGAAAAATTTGGGCTTTGGGGGTTCGGCAAGGGAGGGGGGTTGGAAGGAAAGTAACAACGCTATCTTTTCAACGTTATCGTTACCCCTCAATATCTTCTCCATTATTCTCTTGGTCAAGCAGAACAGCTTCTGGAGCATACAAAATGATGCAGCAATTTAGGTAACATATATATATGGGCAAATTAAACAGTGCAAATTGAAAATTGATTCATTTTCTTCTTCACAAAGTTGTTGAGCATTAATTCTTTAGTTGAGAAAATCCTGATTAAAATTTACATACTAGTTTCATTTGTGCCAAACCATGCGCTTGATTAATTTTCAATGTTAGGTTGTAATTAGTGCTGTAGTGTCTAGTTAAGTTCTTTGTTCGGCTGTATTGATTTATTCTCCATGAATGCTCTTGTATTTGCAGTTGTTGCAAGCCTTTCTTTTATTAGAGAAAGAATGTCCCCTTTGCAACTCTATATTGTGGTTATCGTGTTGAGTTAGTTCTATATTATTCACCTAGCAAGATTTGGTGAAATTTTTTCCTCTAGATTTTTGTTTTTACTCTTGGTTTACTCATTGCTTCTCTCCTTGTCTTTCTGACTTGCTTTAGCAGAGCTGCAATTCTACTGCGCAAACATTCTTGATAACAAAATATAAAGAAGGAATAGTAGAATTTCCTGTCCGGATGCTTCCTCCTTCTCTAAGTTTACTCACTGTTTCTGTTTTATTTCTCTCGATTTACAACTTGGCTTGACAGAATGCCAATTTTCTGAGAAATTTATAGAAAAGGAAGAACAAGTAAGTAATGACACATGCTGTTTCCATTAGCTAATTTAACTAAACAGTAAAATGATGATAGCCTTCTTACAGAACTACTCTTTGTCTGATTGGACGAAGACATTGCTCAACAGTATTACCAAAGTTGGCAGAACTCTTAACAGCTAATTTTGTCTCAAATGACTTTTTGGAGGATACCATTGTTTGAAATTTTGGGTGACCGTGGACAGTTAACAGGTGCTTAAGCACTTCTACTGATCTTAGATATGACAATCTCTACTGATCAATCTGTTGGAATGTCAGTCATCAGTGCTTTTTTTCACTGTAGAAGAAGCTGGCTGCTACACTGATGAAATTACTCTCTTAAGCATAATATTTCCAAATGGCCTATATGACGAGTGATGAGATTAAAGGAAATGCATAGGTAGCATTAAGAGTCCTTTTTATATATTAAATACATAGGATTAAGTTTGAACAGAGATGTACTTGAATGGAAGCAATAAAACTTGATCAAGAGTTGCAGCGTCCAGTTTTAAGTTCCAAAAAAATCATTGCAAGCTTATGATAAAAGGCAAGGAGCTTGGCTAATGGTATTCTTGCAAGTTTTTAAGCCTAAGTTTTCAGCTGATTTTTATCTTAACTTATCTATTATTACCCAAATGAGCTAATTTAGTTCCAGAAATTAGGTCAACCAAAATAAACAAAATTTTTGAGGCTTTCTAGCTTCTACTGCCCTCCACCCACTTTTTCTCCATCTCTGCAATTTCTCATATCTATGCCAACCCCCGGAATCTGTTAATCATTCTCCCCATGTTATTGATCCCTACTGGTTCACGAGGGGGTTGGTGACTGTGGTCTGCTGGGGTTCGCAATGGGATGTTTGTGAGGTTACTGGCAGTTCGGTAGGAGCAGCTGAAGATAGTGATGGGGGCGGGCTGTAAAAGCTAGTGTAGTTTTTGAACTTTTGCTTAATCATATTGACTCTTTAACCAGAGGACTAGTTTTTTTTTTTTTACTTTTCTTATAAGGTGATGAGGTTTGTCTTTTCAAAGCTTTATCAACTTTGCTGTATTAGTGCTTGCTGATGACACGACTAATCCTCGGCTTCAAGGTTCCAAATCTTAGGTCATGTGCAGCAATTTTTTTTCATCCCATTGAACCATTTTCTCAAGAGCCTTGATGTTTCAAAACAATTGTACTGCTATTAAGAAAGGCTCCTAGATGTTATGGCTTGCAACAAGCGAACGATTGTGACTGGTAATTGCACTTTGTGGAATTGATTGTGCTGTAATTGTATTGGTATCCTTGAGCGAAGGGTGGGTCTATCGTAAATAGCATCTCCATCTCTATGAGGTAGGGGTAGGGTATGCGTACAAACCACCCTCCCCAGACCCCATTTATCGGATCAAACTGGATTTTTTTTTGTTGTTGTAAATGTATTGGTACTGATTACTATTTCAGTCATTATCTATCTGACAGTTAGGTGAAAACCTCTTTCATCACTTGATAATGCCTTAACAGCCTTATCAGCGGACGTGACGATTAGAATATTATAAAAAATCGCTACTTTTGCCTTCATTTCTTTCTGTGTAACCCTCGTGGAGTTACGCTGCTATCTACTTCGTCTAGTACATGTAGAACTCCAGGATGAGGCTGTATGGTTGATATTTTACTCTTCCAATTCTTTTCCCTGCATTTTGGGAAAAGAAGAAAAAAGACCATCATACTGGTTTGCTATGCTGCTCGGATCCTACAAAAGTTGCCCCGCCGCTTTTTGGAGGATGCGACACGGGTTTGGCGGCATCTTTGGAGGATTCGAGCAACATAGCCAGTTTGAACTTGATCTTCTGTTCAAGTTTTGATATTTCAAGCTGACTGATCTCTCATTTTTTACAGCTTGCGGACCCTGTCGATGATATGCCAATGCTTATTACAGAGTAGATGCGATCTAGTACACATCTCGAGCCAAAAGTTGCAGCAGCCGGAGATATCATTTGCTTGGTTTCTTTTGGAACCAGGATCATAAAGACAACATGTACTAGATATGATCAAGTAAATTAAGATTCCACGAATATGTCATGTTTAACGAGTTTTTCAATTATATAGTTCTGATGCATACTTCTTTCTCACACCTCTTCCCCCTCCTCCTGCCTTGTTTATGCTGTTTTCGTGCAAGCTAAGACGAAAGGAAGCAGAACTAGACAAAGAAGAAATGGATAAAACCTAGTTTTGGAGTTGAAGAAGAATTTAGGAGAAACCAGTAATGGCGGAAGAGTTTTTAGTTCAGAGAATCTAGAGAGAGAAGTATTGGAGAAGAAAATGAGAGATATTTTCATTCAATGTATCCGCACAGTACATTTACACATATATATAGTTAGTTAACTAACCAACTCCCTTAACTAATTTTCTAACTACTTGACTAATTCTAGAAGCTTCTATTATACATATACTTAAACTATCATGTATTAACATTCTCAATACTCCCCCTCAAGCTAGGTGGTGTGAAAATATTCAACATCCCTAGCTTGCCTACCATATATTTATGTTGCTGCCTTCCTAATCCCTTCGTTAGAATATCAACTTCTTGATCTCTTGTTCCCACATATTCTGTCTTTATCAAGCCTTCTTGAATCTTTTACCTGATAAAGTGGCAATCTATTTCTATATGTTTCGTTCTTTCATGAAACACTGGGTTAGCTGCAATCTGTAGAGCAACTCTACTATCACTGTATACCTCAATTGGCAGCTCTATGCTTGCCCCCGGTTCCCTCAGCAATGTTGTCAACCACACTACTTCAGACACTGCACTTGCCATGCTTCTATACTCTTGCTTCAGCTGAACTTCTTGACACTGTGCTTTGTTTTTTTGATTTCCATGAAATCAAGGAGTTTCCATATTTCACTAGGAAGCCTGAAACTGACTTCCTTGTATTGGGACATGATGCCCAATCAGCATCACAATGTACGCTTAATCTGTCGTTGCTACTACTGCTTAATAGAATGCTCATTCCAAGTTCTCTTTTGATATATCGTACCACTCTTAGTGCTGCATCCCAGTGAGACTTCTTTGGGTTTTGCAAGAATTGACAAAGTGTTTGTACTGAGAATGCTATGTCTGGCCTAGTTAAGGTCAGGTATAACAACTTTCCAATGAGCCTTTGGTATCTTCCACAGTCATCCAGTAATACATCATTCTCTACCTTTGTCAATGCATCATGTTCTGGCACAGTTAACTTTGCATTTGACTCTAGAGGTGTCCATGCTGGCTTGCACCTGTGAGCCCTAACTCAGAAATTATCTTCAAAGCATATTTCCTTTGGTTGATCAGTATCCCCTTCTTTGATCTGCTAAACTCCATACCAAGAAAGAATTTCAACTCTCCCAAGTCCTTGATCTTGAATGCTTGATGTGAGGATCTTTTAGTATCTTCAATCAAATGCAGACTATTACCTGCCACTAGCATGTCATCCACATATATCAAGATCACTACAATATATGTTCCTTGTGTTTTGATAAACAAAGAGTGATCTAGGCTGCTTTGTTGAAAACCAGATTGCATAAGTGCTTCTGTCAACTTGAGGTTCCATTGTCTACTGGCTTGCTTGAGGCCATAGAGGGATTTTACAAGTCTGCAAACCACACCTTACTCCTCCTGACTTGTAAAACCCTGTGGAAGCTCCATATAGACTTCATTAGTAAGGTCCCCTTGGAGAAAGGCATTATATACATCAAGCTGATGAATAAACCAATTTTGCACAGCAGCAAGTGACAAAACAGTTCTGACAGTAGCTATCTTAACCACTGGGGAGAAAGTCTCACTATAGTCTAGCCCCTATCTTTGGTTATACCCTTTAGCCACTGGCCTAGCTTTGAACCTCTCTATCTGACCATCTGCCTTAAGTTTCACCTTGTATACCCATTTACACCCTATAGTCTCTTTCCTGGTGGTAGTTGAACCAACTCCCAAGTGTTGTTCTCCTGTAGAGCTTGGATCTCATTCTGCATAGCTTCAACCTATCTCTTATCTCTGGATGCTTGTTGGAAAGTCTAAGGTTCTGTAATGGCTGAGAAAGCTCTCAGGTAGTTTGAATAGGATGAAGACAACCTATCATAGCTGACAACATTCTCAATAGGATATAAGACTGTATTGATGGATGGTCTTTGAGTGGCATAATATGTCATCCACACAGGTTCTTTGGAGCCTCTTTGAGATCTTCTAAGAGGAACTGCATTGTCAACATTGCTTGTGGATGGTATGCCCTGTGCCTGATCAATATCAGCAGCTGGTAGCAAATAATCATCAGCAACATGAGTGTCCAGTATAGCCCCATTAGGATCACCTGTCTCTGCAGATGGCTGTTCAAAGTGAAGGACTTCAGCTTCATTCACTTCAATATCATCCTGAAGAGGAGCAGGGACATGCTCTATTTTTGGCACTGTCATTGGTTCAGCTGTGGGAATATCTTCTGATGTGGACTCAAAAATAGGTGGACATGCTGATGTTGGCAAGTGATCATTGTCACATACAAGGAAAGGATCCATCTCTTGACTCAATTGTCCATCCTCCAGTTGGAATGGAAATGTGTCCTCCCTAAAGATAACATCTCTATTTACAAAAAAATGATGTTTCTCTAGATCATACAAAATGTAACCTTTACTTATATTAGAATACCCTATGAATGCTGCTGTAATTGCCCTGCTGGCAAACTTATCTCCCCTTGGCAATGCAACAGCAAAACATAAACATCCCAAAGTTTTCAAATGACTTATAGAAGGTTTCTTGTGAAAGAACACCTCATATGGGGATTTGCCTTCAAGAACTACTGATTGCATCCTATTAATCACATAGGCTGCAGCCAAAATACAGTGTCCCCAAAACATAATAGGAATATGACCTTGAAGTTTGATTGCCCTGGCAACCTCAAGAAGGTGCCTGTGATTTCTCTCTGCCACCCCATTTTGTTGTGGTGTGTAAGCACAGGTTCTTTGATGTATAACTCCCAAGGAATTAAACAACTCTTGCATCTCCAAGCTTATAAACTCTCCTCCATTATCAGACCTCACAGTTTGGACAATTGCACTAAACTGAGTGGATATCACCTTGAAAAATTCTGTAAGTACTATAATGACATCTGACTTAAATTTCAATAGAAAGATCCATGTCACACGAGAATAGTCATCTACTATTGTTAAAAAGTACTTATTTCCATCAAATGTTGGTGTGTTATATGGTCCCCATACATCCAAATGAAGCAATTGAAACACCTTATTTGATCTATTTGTACTTAAAGAAAAAGGTAACTTGTGGTGTTTGGCTAATGGACATATATCACATCTATCTATTACAGACTTGCACATCTCCAAGTTACAGTCCAACAACTTTGCCATAGTTCCTCCTGATGCATGCCCTAGCCTCTTATGCCACATCATTACTTCATCCTTATTTCCTTGTGCATTTAATCCTTTTGTGACTACCTTCGATTCTGCTCCAGCTGTTTTATTTACTTGTGATACTAGTAGATAGAGTCCATCTCTTTCTCTACCAATCCCCTTCACCTCCCCACTGAAAAGGTCCTGGAACAAACAAAAGTCAGGGTAGAATGCAACTAGACACTGTCACCTTAGATACCGACATTAGATTATATTGGAAATTAGGTAGAAACAATACATCTTTGATCTCCCCTGTTCCTGTGACCTTGCAATTCCCAATATGTGTTACCTGAACCACTTCCCCATTTGGCAGGTTGACCTTCTTAGTACCTTTATTATTAACTGTTTTAATATTGCTCAACAATCTTATGTCAACAACCATATGATTGGTTGCTCCTGTGTCTATTATCCATTCTGCTTTTGCTATATCAACAAGAAATGAGTAAGCATTACCTTCCATGTTAGTCGTGGTTTCCTGTTGTCCCTCTCGATTGACATTTAGATTCAGCATCTTCATGATCTGATCATACTGTTCTGTAGTCAACTGTGGTGCTCTAGCCATTTCCCCTTTGCTAGCTGCCTCAAATTGATGAATGCCTCATGCATTTCCACCAGCTACATTTGGATGACTGTTCTCAGCATAAGCATTGTACGCATTATTCATCTTCCTTTTGCCTTTGAAACCTGCAGGATACCCAATAATTTTGTAGCATCCATCCTTCGTATGGCCCTTCATCTTACAATATTCACACTGCACATTCCAGTTCCTCTTTGGCCTAGGATAGTTTTGATATGTATCACCTTTACCAGCTAAAAGAGCTGCAGGTTCATTGGCATCCCCTTTTCCTATGATATTAGCCACTGATCTTTGACTCTCTCTCTCAACCAACATTGAATATGCCTTATTGATGTTTGGTGTAGGGCTAGTCATCAAGATCTGACTTCTAGCTTGTTCATAGGTTTCATTCAATCCCATAAAAAACTGCAATACTTTCTGTTTTTTTCATGAATTCAATGAATTTCTTAGACTTCGCACAATCACACGGAGGTGGAACCATGTTATCAAACTCATCCCAAAGATTACGCAGTTTGGAGAAATAGATTGATACACTATCAGTTCCTTGTGTAATTATAGCTATTGCCTTATGCAACTGAAATACTCGTGAAGTATTTACCTTATCAAATCGTTCCCTCAGATCTTCCCAAACAGCTCTAGCATTCTTCGCATACACAATCCCTGTTATCAATTCCTTCGATACTGAGTTCATGATCCATCCTAGAACAATTGCGTTGCATCAATCCCATTGATGACCTAGCTCTGCATCAAAATCCCCCTTTGTTAGAGTCCTATCGACTAACCCTAGCTTGTTCTTCCCAAGTAGTTGGATTTCCATTGCTCGACTCCAGGTGATGTAATTGTTAGAACCAGTCAATTGGATCGAAATTATCGGAGCTCCAGTCGTGTCTGAAGGATGAAGGAACAGTGGATGATTATGGTCTAAGTCTGTCTTTGCCGCCATTGTTGATCCTCAGCTATATGAATTCACTTATCAATTGAACTGTTAAATCAACAGAATTTCCCAGAATCAATATCGTAGACTCACAATTGCGATCGTTGCTCAGATACCATGAAGAATTTAGGAGAAACCAGTAATGGGGGAAGAGATTTTAGATCAGAGAATCTAGAGAGAGAAATATTGGGAGAAGAAAATGAGAGATATTTTCATTCAATGTATTTGTACAGTACATTTACACATATATATATAGTTAGTTAACTAACCAACTCCCTTAACTAACTTTCTAACTACTTGACTAATTCTAGAAGCTTCTATCATACATATACTTAAACTGTCATGTATTAACATTCTCAATAAATTTCAAATAGAATTTGGATGGTCAAGAGCAATAACCATAGGAAGTTAACAGCTCCTTTTTGTTATTTCTTAATGTTGCTGCTACAATGCTAGCTAACTTAACTTTTGGCAGGAGTCTACAACTCATTGATTACTCTTGATTCAAAAGGAAGTTGGTTTTAAATAACCAATCTATTAATATCACCATGATCCATGATTTTGCATTGATGAAAATTTTCATAATTATCTTGTAACAACTCAATCCGCTAGGTATATTGTTTGCTTTAGGTCTAGGCATACACGATTTCAAATTTGAATAGTTGGTTGACCACAATACTGCTTCCCCCTCCGCATGGCGAAGGGAGAGACTAGACATAGGATTGCACTAAGGTTCCAAAATTTGAGTTAGCTTTAGATAGCAAAAGGGCAGCCCGATTCACAAAGTTCTAACTATATTTTAAAATATGTTTTATTCACAAATTTTATAGTCGGTTTCTTGCTGAAACAAACAAATCCTGCTTGCAAGTTCCTTAAAGGCAGAAAGAAGCAAATATAGAAACTTAAAGCTGGCTATATATACCTATAATAAGAAAGTGTGTTTCTTTGTGGCTTCAAATATCCAAGAAAATGCCTTTCACGCATGAAGAAACATGTAGAACTAACTTTTCTAACTTCTTTCCTCTTTGCTTTGCTTTTTTCCATGAAAATCTGATGCTTTAAAGCCAAAAACAACCCCTTAAACAGTTTAACTCTTCACCTCTTATCTATCTTTCCTACTATATATAGTCATTATCACAGGCTAGCAATTCATCAATCAAGAAATTTTTTTGGCCAAATTTTTTAGAATAATCTTCAAATGGATCATCGACAAAAGGTGAAGAATTTGGAAAAAGATGGTAAGAAAAGAGAGAGAAAAGCAGGAGGGACGCGGTTCGTGGTGGAGGATGTGAACAAGTTGGCTGATGATTTTATCAAAAATTTCAGAAAGCAACTTAAGTTTGAAAGAGAAGAATCATTTAAGCGTTTCCAATATATGATTAGCAGAGGAACATAGGACTGATGTTTGTTTGTTCGATTATTTTTCATGATGTATGTTGAAATTTTATATTCTTTCTGTTATTTCAAGAATAAAGTTGCCAACTATTACGAATGAGAGTATATTTATGTGATACTGGGAAATGATTTCCAAAATGAGAGTTTGTGGCTTTATTACTTGTGCCAAAATCTATCTACTACAAAGGGAGTATCCAACTTTTATGGTAACCAGAACGTAAATCCAATACGGTATTTCAAACTTGTATGTCAATTCTTGTCGAGAAATTTGATTGTTAATTGTTTGATACAACCTCTCTATCCTTTCTGGGGTAGGGGTAAGGCTGCGTACATCTTACCTTCCCCAGACCCCACTTGTGAGAAACTACTGGGTTTGTTGAAATTGTTTAATACATTGGGGCGCAGGTAAGAATTTTTTCTATGCATTTTGGTATAGCATTCCGCTTCAATTTCCCGGTACCTTGCCGTTGTTATTGTTTGTTGCTACTGCCTCCTTCCATCTATTTTTTTAGCTCTTAGATAGCTGTCATTATCTTTCTAGCGTTTGTTGTTGATATTGCTTGTTTCTACTGTTTCTTTTCATTTTTCTTGAGCCAAGAGTCTATCAGAAACAGCCTCTCTACCTTCCCAGGGGTAAGGATAAGGTCTGCGTACACACTACCCTCCCCACACCCCATTTGTGTGATTCCACTGTTTTTTTTGTTGTTGTTGTTGTTGTTGTCGTCGTCTTTTAGTATAGCTGCAGATATTAGAACATCTTGCAGTATATTTTCCATGAAAAAACTATGGAGTTGAATTCAGATGGATATCTTGGAAGGAAATTCTTTGAATTACCATGCCACAACCCATGACTGAGTTTTTCAAGATATAAAAAGCTTCAGCAAGAAAGGAGGAGGAGATCAAGAAGCTGCATAACTTAGATTAACCATATTTCAATAATTCATGAGACTCCCACCCAATCTTATGAAATACAAATCTTGAAATCAAAAGATGAGAAAATAAGAAGCAAAGATTCCAGCTATATCTCCTCCATGATAAATGATCAAACTATATTCACAAAAGGGTATCTATAAGACTAGAAGCTATTGGTACAAGACTACAGGCCAAAAGGATGTACAAACATATCGCCCATTTTTACCGACAAAATTACCAGGAAGATAGCTCTGCATTTCAACGAATTTCTGCCGATTGATGAATGGTAAAGTACGAAATTACCATAGAAATTCATGCACGAGCCATTAATGAAGAATTGCAACCCCCTTCTCTTTCGAGGCTACTGTGAGCCAATCCGAACGATTCCAGAAGACATCCATCTACAAGCACTTGAGGCCGCACACTAGCTGCAGAGGACCCCAGAGAAGAAATTCTCACGATATATAAGGCTCAAACTTATCGTATGCAACTTTTATTTACAACAAGCCTCTTAACTCTTTTCCTTATAGACTCTTCGCTCTATCTGTTGGTGCTCTAGCTGTCGGAAAGTCATGAGCAACTACTGGCCAGGACTGTGATAGTAAAGAAAGAAGCTTAGAGACCACTTGAGAAAGGGTACCTTTTTCGGGACGCTGCTGAAGGTCATTGGGAATTGTAAAAGAACAGAAATTGTTTGCTCATAACCAACACAGGAGCATGTCGATGACATCAAAAGTGCTTCTCCAGATAATTTTGCTCTTGAGATCAGAGAAGTTGAAGTAACTCTCAGTTTCTCGTCAAGGATGAGTGGCTAAGATCGCCAATGCTCAAGCTTGTAAGACCTGACAGTGCACAATATGACTCTTCAACCCTGCTCGTCCTGCGATGCTTGACCATAAATTTGTGAACAAAGTTCTGAAGTGACCTTTACCAGCAATATTCTCCCAAAGATGAGGGTTAGTTTCCACTCGCTTATCAGGATTTTTCACATCAACTATGCTGATGCTCATGTTGTTACGAATTATACAGAGTTTACCATTAAGTGGAACCAGAGCGGCAGCCTCCAAAGCACGAGAGCTTCCAAGGTGGAGCTTGCTATCAATAAATCTGATCCATGAATTCGTAGATTCATCATATACTCTAATTTTACACCCATCAGGACAGTCCAAAGCATATAGACGACCATCCATCGAGATACTCGGGTTGCGCCAACCAGCAACCATCCTGTTGTTGACTGGGCTCCACGCATTGATATCAGGGTTATAAGATTCACTGAGAACTTCTCTGCGGGATCCCAACCCTTTTACAAACCACTTCCCATCATATACAACCCCAATAAAGGGCACCATCGCTGTGCTCATATCAGCTATAAAACTCCAGCGCTTCCGGTTGGGGTCGTAAACTTCAGCTGAACGGAGAGTCCTCTGTATTCCTTCACATTCTCCACCAGCAACATAAAGACAATTATTAATTACACAAGAGCCAAAGAAATGGCGTTTGCGGAGCATGTCTGGTGCCCTGTGCCATTTATTTGTTCGAGCATTGTAAAAGATTACCCGTCGCATAGACCCTTTGATTGGATCTTTTCCTCCAATCAAATAAAGATGGCAACCGCTAAGAACAGCACAACCAAATCCAAGGGCTTCACTATAATCCCCTGGAATGGGTGGAAGTGGCTGCCAAAGTTGATAAGTTGGGTCAAATGCATGCCATGAAATCCGTCCATCACGATCTCTTTTTATAACGTATACCCACTCTTCAGCCATTCCAAGACTCTTCCTTTGAGAGTAAAAGAAGTTACCAGCAAGAAGCCGATACCACCTTTTGCAAACTAGACGCAGCTTGCTATGTTCAGCACGAGGAACACACACTAGACAAGCAATGGCAAGATCATCAGGTAGGCCAGGTAGAAGAGGTGGCTGCACTCTTGACCTCTCTCTACGAGAATTTTTGGTCTTGCGTGCATGAGAACTGATGTCTGACTGGATGCAAAGTTTTGATCCCGGGACAAATTTTCTTGCGCCAGCAACTGTTTTTAACCCCGAATCAACATTGCAATAGCATGACACAGAATCAACCTGCAAATTGTTTTCCAATTAGGAAATGCAGGCTTATTCGATTTCTCTAACAACCAGAAAAATTCAATTTAAAACGCCTGAGCAAGGTATATACAACATAGTTTGAAAACTGACAAGCATAATCTTAATAGCTAAAAGCTGTTCAAGTAAGCCCTACCCGATAATAAACCACAAGCTTTTTGGTTGATTTCCGTTCTTCTATGTTCTTTTTCATTTTTCTCTTTTTCCTCGGGAGGTTAGAGTCTTAATTACTCTACGAATAGATTAATAAAGACGCCCTTCGAAAAATTAGATCAATAAAGCACAAGACAACCCGATATGCTTATAATAGCAAGGTATTCACTTCAATGATCTCCCCATCAAATGATGCACGTAAGAGCTGGATCTTTCTCATACATAACTAACTAAACAATCTCTCTCCCAACAACCTTCATTAACATAGAGAAAAAAGAAAGTCGAGTGGGCCTTAATATTCAATCCAGTACCAAAATGAGATCTGGACAACTTAAAACTTGAAAGATCATAGTACTCGGAGCTATTAACACAATGTGGCATGCATATAACATATTTCCCAAGAAGAAGAGTGATAAGAAATTCCTTGCAATTATTTTTAGATAATTATCATCCCCAAATAATTTATTGTAATAACAAGATCCCTACCCAATGTTAACCATTTGACTTTTAGCGCCTTCGATGCATATTAAAGCTACTTAGCCTAACAATTCATCCATGCTCCGCATCTAGCTCCCAACTCTGGAAAAGTTAACTTCACAAAATCAGCTCAGATGCTAATCACATTAGAATTAGTTTCAGGATGCTGAGCACCAATATTAGAGAGTACCTCATTGTTACTGAACACTCCTTTTTCTTCACTTTCACTTGTTGATTTTATTGCTTTTACCTTCAACTTTTCCCGGTCACTCCTAGAAAATATCAAGCTTATATGTTTTCTCATCGTTAGCTTCCCTCATTTAAACATCACTTTTTGCAGCTCTTCCTGATAAACGAATTACCACCTCATTCACTAAAGAGTACTCAACGTGCTAGTTATCCACAATCAATCTCCCCAAAAACCATAATACTTTTAATATCCATACATACATGAATGCATGATTCCCACATAAAGTAAGCTAGTATTTCTAGTAGTTAAACTATCCTCCGTCCATCCGGAAAAACGACCTACTCTTTAATCTTGTGTAAATGGAATTGTACTACACACCTTATGGCCTATGTATTCATTTACAGCAGCACTTTACGAGTCCTAAGGGACAAAAAAATCAACATGCACACATATGAATCGAACTAGATGATATGAGTCCTAAGTCTTGGTAGATAGAGTTACTCGATACTTGTATTGGTAGGAGGAGCAAGTGGCCAATGGATTCGTCAGGATTTGTGCAAGCTGGCCCGGATGCCACCATTATTTGAAAAAAAAATATATTTTATTCTGGCAACTATCCTTGCCATACAATTTGAGCCAAAACTCATCCAACCCGCCCAACCCGTCCAACCCGTCCAGAGATTAATGGGTTGGGCTACAAACATTTTAGCTCAGGGGTCTATTTGGGCTGAGCCCAAGTTAACCCAAGTTAGCCTCTTGCAGAAATGTATGGTAAGGCTGCGTACGATAGATCCTTGTGGTCCGGCCCTTTCCCGGACCCCGCGCATAGCGGGAGCTTAGTGCACCGGGCTGCCCTTTTTTTATTCTGACCCATTAAGCACTCAAGTTAGGTGGGTTAGGCTATGACCCATTATTTAGCCCATCTTGACGCAACTCATCTTAGCCCAAGTACACATTGGGGTGGGTTGGGCAATGACCCATTTATTGACCTAACACATCTTCACCCGCCCAACCCGCCCATTTGACACCCCTAATTCTAACCAAGCTTAAATATCCTTTTTAGGCAAAAAGATCTGGAATTCATTGTCAAAATAGGTAAGAATGGAGTATTTGCAGAAAATGTAAACCCCACAATTCAATGTTGAAAAACGACCTTAGCTGGAATTCTAAGGAAAAATGTTGAAGATTCAGCAGCAATTTTATGCTAATTAAAGCCCCAAAATACCAAATTCAAACAAAGAAACTAACAGTAAAAATTAAGGCATAAAGATAATGAGCACTCACCAGTGGAGCTTGAACTCGAAAACCCCTTTGTGCATTTGAAGACCTTTCAATTGTTTGGTCCATTTTTGTACTGAAAATTTCATCAACAGATATTCTTGACAGGACCCAGAATCAAAAAATCAAGATTTCACCCCTCTAAGATTCAGATCAAGACCTTTCTGATCCAAAATTCACAAATATATAATTTATCTCTCAAATTCTACATTAAATTAAATTAAAAAAATGCAACAAACCATAGTTCAAAAGAAGACCTTTTTGGTGTCTCCTTTTTAACTTTATACACTTCAAATGCAAACAAGAAACAAATATACAAAAAGTGCTTATAACCACCCAAGGCTATAGTGGTCAAGTGGGCAGAGAATTATGATTTTTTTTGTTTTTGTAGAGACGAAAAATATTTTTTTTTTAAAAATCATGTTATAAATTAGAACCACAGCAACTTCAGAAGGTGAGCAGTATCTTTCACTCTCTTTCTCTCTCTAATTAAACACTACTCTTCTTATTATGAGCAAACATAAACTGAAGATTACAGCTGGATAAATTGTCTTTTACCTACTTAAATTTTCTTTGCAGATTTGGGTATAAGTTACATTATTGTAGTAATCTTCGATAATTTGAGACAATTATTCAGTTCTGGCCAAAGGACAAAAAGTTTACCAGACATTTTTAGTGGTATCATTTAATTTATTGGGTCAAATCCAAACCGTTGTGTCTTAGTTTTTGTGTGTGTGAATGAAAGAGAAAGACATGCCAGTTTGTGGCGCGGAAGCCGGGGATGTTATTACACTTAAAAAAAAATGACTCTCGTAGGAATATACCTTTCATCAACCCTAATATACTATTCCATCTGTCTTAATTATGTGATATTTTTTCTTTTCCAAAGTCAATTTGATAATTTTGTATTCCCTCCAGTCCAAAATAAGTGATTTTCTGGTATTTTTTTTGATGTCCAAAATAAGTGATTTTTTCGTATTTCATGAATGAATTAATTATTTTTTTCCTACATTGCCCTTGGAGTAAATAGTGTTGGAGGATGTATTAGAAGTATTTATGTAGGATAATAAAGGTTAATATGGTCAATTTCATTGTTAATTAATGCTAAAAGATAGATTTCTTAATCTGCGTGAAAATAGGCAAAAAAACACTTATTTTGGACCGGAGGGAGTAGTTAAATTCGATTAGATCAACAAGTTTAAATCTAAATATTTAAAACTATATGAAAAATACTACAAATTAAATTCTTCTCAAGTCAAATGTAAGAAAAACATACATTTTAATATACAATTTAAATATCGAGAAGCAAAAAGTATCATATAACGGAAAGAATAATAAAATACTTTAAATTTTTTGAATTTTTTAAAGTCTTCTGCATGGCGATTTTCTTTTTTAATGTTTGTTAGTAATATGTTGTTCCTGAAACGTTTTCTCAAGAAAGAAGATCAACATTGTCCTTGTATTATCTAATTTTAAGATATCACGTCTCCTCCACGCGCCATCCCATGGTACCGCCGGGCGACGTCGCTCTAGTGCGTCTGGGAGGTCAAACAATCCCAAATACCATGGCGAACCAGTCCTCTCATCAATTGGTTCAAAATTGACCTATGCCTCTAAGATAATCACCTCTTCGGCTGCTACGACTTCCACAATCTGTCATAACAGAGAAGCTGTAATTGCTACTCATACCATTCACAATGGCATGCCGGTGGTCCTATTCAAAGCCTTCGATTACTATGGTGTTATGGCTGAGGAGTGCAAACTCACCATAGTCGGAAGATTTCTCAAACCAAGGCCCCAAATTAACAAAATTAGGTCAAAATTCAAAGAGTTAATTTCGATTAAGGGCTCCGTCAAGATTGGGGTCTATGATATGTATAATGCTTTCCTTGATTTCACTTATGAAGAAGATTTTAATGTTGTCTGGTTAAAAATAGTTATCGAGATTGAAGGACAACAAATGTGGCTTAAAAAATGGTCGCTGGATTTCAAGTCGGAAGAAGACCTGCCTATCGCTCTGGTATGGGCTCTTCTGCCTGGCTTACCGTTCCATATGCACACTTGGAATTATGTGAAACAAGTCGTGAGTGCAATTGGTACTCCCCTTGAAATGGATTTAGCTACTAAAGGAAGGACAATGCCTAGTATGGAAAAAGTAAGAGTTGAAATCGATTTGCTTAAGGAACAAGCGAACTCTGTTTATGTAGGTCAAACATATGACAATGCACCTCAAAAAGGCTTTGTGCAAAAAATTGAATTCGAGGGAGTTCCTAAATACTGCAAATTATGTCGAAATTTGGGGCATAATTTGGTCAATTGTAGAGCCTTAGAAAGGAAAAAAACTGCTGAAAATAGGGAGTTAGAATCTGGAATCCAGAACTAAGGATGGAAATGATGTGAACAGAGAATCTGATGAAATGGTTGATCAAAATAGGAAAATAGAACCTGGTGCTGATATGATTGATAAAAAATCTGGAATTGGAAATGCTCAAATGGCTGATCAAAATAGAAAAACAGAATTTGGTGATGCTATGAATGACGAAAATCAGAGGAACATTGCTAGAAAAACTGTGGCAACTAAACAAAATTAGGCTGGAAATGCTGGAAATACTGTGTTTGTTGCCTCTGAAACTGCTTGAAAGGCTGGAATTACTGGAAAGGCTGGGAAAAAAATGGTGGTTGATAAAGATAAAGAGGCTGAAAAGTCTAGAAATGATGAGTCTGTTGCTGAAATGGCTTATCAAAATAGTAAAACAGAGTTTACTGCTGCTGGGAATGATGAAAATCCGAGGAACAATGTTAGAAAAACTGTGGCAGCTAAACAAAACAAGGTTGGAAATGCTTGAAATGCTGATTTTGCTGCTGGAAATGCTGGAATTACTGCTGGAACCTCAGTTCGAGCTTCTGAAACTACTGGAAATGCTAGAACCTCAGTTCGAGCCTCTAAAATTGCTGAAAATGCTAGAACCTCAATTCGAGCCTCTGAAACTGCTGGAAAAACTAGAATTACTGGAAATGCTGATCATAAAATAGTGGCTGTTAAAAATAAACAGGCTGAAAATTTTGGAACTGCTGTATATGCTGAAAATTCTGAAAATGTTGCTAGGAAAACTGTGCTTATTAAAGAAAATGAGGCTGGAAATTGTGTTAACACATAAGTTGTTGGACAGATTAAGCAAAATAAAAAACGACGTCTGTTGAATCTGTTGCATCAGGAACTGCTGCTAACGATGGACATCCGGAAAATAATTCAATTCAAAAGTTAAGGAGGGAAACGTTGAAATTTGGACCTACTGTTAATAGAAAATATGCTAAACTAGTGTACAGAGAATCTGCTAAAGCTATTGGATATCGAAAGGAAGCTTGTGTTGAGCAGACTGACTTGCAACAAATATCAATCAACATCAGGGAGAGATCTAGGAAAAAAATAAAAACAAACAAACACGAAAAGCTTCCTAAGAAGAAAGCCAAAGTCTTATTCAAACCAAGTTTCAACCTTTCCGCTGGCTATAGCAAGAGAAAGAATCATAGCAAAGAGATAATTTTGGCTATTCAAAATCTGAAGAAGCACAGTTCCAATGAAAATGCCGGGAATGCTAATGCTTGTGAACTGGGGGGATCAAACTAAGTCTGTCAATGAACAAGCTAGGGCAGTTAACGACCAAATTAAGGCTGCCAATGATCAAATGCCTTTGAGACCTAAGATAGACAATAATGAACAGAAAGGCTATGACAATAACAGTGAAACAAAGGAGGATTTGCAGGTGTCCAATTGAGAAATTGAGAATCTAAGTGAGAGGGAAGATTCTGAAAACAGAAAAACTCAAAAGAAAGCCCTTAAATTAAGTGATTATGTCAATGAATCTATTAGTGTGCCTTCTGAAATTCGAAATCTCCCTGGGATTGAGATGGTAGTTGATCTCAATATGGAACACAAAGCCAAGCATGATAGATATGTGACTAGTCAACAAATTGAGGTGATCTCCTAACAGGGTGACAGTAATTGTCACGACCCAAATTCTCACCCTTTAGGCCGTGACTGCGCCTAACGTTGAACCCGCTAGGC